>KZ826395.1:0-172097 GCA_003184635.1 Aspergillus sclerotiicarbonarius CBS 121057
GGGGGGGAACTGCTGGTGATGGGCCTGGTTAAACGGTGCAATGCGAGTGCAAGTGTAATGTGGAGGGTCCAGGGTCGTTATTTAGCTGCGCCGGCGACCCATCCTTCAGCCAGACGAGTCGTCCGAGTGGTAGCTATGCCCGAACAGGAATGGGGGAGACGAGGAGCTTTGGAAGGGCGAAATTAAAGCAGGGAGAGAAAATCAAAAATCAAATCAAAAATCAGAATTAAAAGGGAAAAAAGGAAAATTAAAAAAGAAGAGAGCAGACGCTGAGGGAGGGCAGGACAGCGTCAGAGGGATGCACTGACTAGTGGGGATATCAGGATGAGCTTGTAACTAGCGGGAAGGTGGTGTAATATTGACCAGGATGGATGCAGGACGCAGGAGCAGAACCCGAATGCGACACTTGAGCGTAGGTATGAAGATGATTGACTCGACCAGAATGAATCCTGACAACAGACACGGTGCAATTGAGGGAATAGCTCCGCTGACAAGATGATTTGCAGTGTGCAGTGTGGTTGGTGCTCACACCGCGGTTACGGGGCAAAGATGAGAGAAAGAAGAAAAAATGAAAAAATAAAAAAATAAAAAAATAAAAAAATAAAAAATAAGAAAAAAATGGAGTCAGATTTCCAAGAAAGACACGCAAGAGTACGGCATACAGTAGGGGACTTTCTTTGCAAAAAGAAATATTCGATGCAGTGGATGACAGTCTACCTGTATCCCACCACTGACATCGCCGCGCACTCGGGATTTGTTTGATGATAAGAATGTCGGGTGATGGAGATGATTGGCAAGGAAAAAGGGCGTACCTTGGGCCCTTTGAACTAGGGAACCAGCCCAGCAAAGGTGGTAACGGAACGGGGAGTATAAAAGACGATGGGAAAAAGTTAAAAGGGCAGGGAAAGGCAAGGCAGACAAAGACCAAAGACAAAGAATCGGAAGAAGCCGCCAAGCGTCGAGATCTCGAAACTATGTTGATTATGAGCAGGGGCGGATCCGTTGGCTCACTGGTGGTTGTGTGCTTGAACACTTCCTCGTAGACAAAATCTGAAGACCAAACAAAGACTGGGGACAAGTGAAAAGAAGTTGGTGGTTTTAGAGAAGGGCGTTATTGATCAACTGTTTGTTGGGTGGTAGGTAGAGCACCATGTATCGCAGGCCCTATGTACGATGGTCACTGATAATCCTCATAGTTCTCCCCCACCTATCATGCTGCAGGGGAGTAATTATAACAGCCCCGAAAATATTAAAATAATTATTGTGCCCATCATACTATCTCCCCGGAGCTCTGTAAGAGAGCATGCAGCTAGGTAACTAACAGCTGCCACCCATCCTAAAACCAAGTGGGTGTGTGTGGGTGTGTGTGTGCCTGTGGAGGGGTGAGTGTCCCTAATGGCTGTGACAGATCGTGTTGGGCAGGTTCATTAAGCAGGATTATTTGTCTTCTATTTTTTGCATTAACCTCTCTTAGTGAATACTGTTTCCAATGGGTCTTCTAGACTCCCACCCACAAAGAGAATCAAATAAAATTAAAATGAACGCCAAAGAGCGAGGGGGGAGAAAAAAGAAATCGACGGAAGCGAGCATAAGGATGAGGAGTTTGGACTGGATGAGAAAAAATAAAAAATTCCCCATTGGCATTTTGGGCTCCGATACCCACCCACTTTTTTTAGGTTTGGAGAGGGAGGGCAGGAATTGGATGGTCTGGAATAATGAAGATTGGCGCCGGGAGGATTAGGCACATTACAGTAGCCGTTGTTAGTTTGATGGGTAGGTCGCCGGATTGAACGGCACCCTTCCAAGTTCAAACCTTTTTCATCAACCAAGGAACTATACCCCTTCATTTAGAGAAGAATGGAGGGATATCTTGGATCGGGGATTCCCTGCAGACCAAGTTCAGCATCGGAGTCGGATCTCGCAGCGACCCATTTCAGGTACCACCACTGGGGGTCTTTGTTCCACTCACATGAGCCAGAAGGCTAGGACATCCCAAATACATACACAGTACCCCCGTTATTAAACAGGGTCATGGTAAAAGCTCACCATGATGATCGATCATAGTTAGCTCATGGGCAAGTGATAAACCAAAACAGCGATGCCCTGACAGGCCGCCTCCACTTGGTGGACATGGCCTGTGACGCTGGCTCGATCGTCGGAGTCACCACTACTTTAACCATCCATTTAATGATAGTGATGGCGATCGGGTCGTTGGGGACGTTATTTTCGTTGTTACCGTTGTCGGTGTTTGCTGATCTGGGTTAACTGGTTCCAGACAGTTTGTTTGGTAACTCTTTTCTCGGGCATTCCTATTCGGCTAGAATGCGGCCTTTTCTCCTCATTCCCTTTTCATTATTATTATTATGATTATGATTATGATTATTAAATTGACATTTCCATGATTTTAGCCCCATCTGTCTGCCTGTGTGTTTGCTCGTTCGCGGGACACCCAGTCAATAATACCGAATACGCGACTCGATCTGGTTACACTCCGGTATGAGAACAACCGATCTGACTTGCTGCTGTCAGCCTTGTTTCCCACATCCCAGAGCGCCACACGACAAATTGCACCCCCTCCCGGGCCCTCCATCAATCACGATCAGCTACTATATACAAGGGCCAGCGGCGTATGGGGTATCCCGTACGCCCCATCAATTTCAGGGTTGTTTGCTCTTTCAACGATGCGAGAGTTGGAGGATGTGCGAGCTGATGCTGCCGGTTGGCATCCAATCCAAGCCACTCCTCCTTGGCCCCGTTCAAATAAACTTGAGACAGCCTAACGGTGGCCGGTCGAATGATTCAATCACCCTCGCCATGCGGATGATGAGTATTCTGCTGCCGCTGAAAGGAAGAGTAATGTAACCCCAGCCCTTGGGCTTGAAAGCGGACGATCCATCATTGGCAGGTTGGTGGACTCCTGATCCTGCCGCTTCCCGGCGACTAGCTTCCTGCATCATGCTTCAACACCTTCTTAATTCGAGGCGTGATGAACCTACCCGTGGACGATCGAGTCACCCTGGCAGGCCAGAGCAGTGTCGTTGGCCAGGAAGCACCGGTGCGCCCCGGATGGGCCGACGGGGCCGTGGCCACACAACAGCACTCTAATTCTCCTACTTGATCATTGCTGGAGGCCTCAAAACCGGACGCTCCCTCAGTCAGCCTGGCCTGTCAGAAGTCACGGGCCGGGTCCACCGAGGCTTCCGTGCAATCAGACGGAGACTCCACCGGTAGTGGACCTTGGCACTTGGGATTGGGGACTGGAAATAAAAGAAGGCGGGTGTTTGGACGATTCTAGCCTCTGGGAGCAAGCAAACTGGACAGTGGGCAGAAATCATAGGCGCCCGTGATAAGTGACTTCCGGCCTGTCCAGCCACACTGTTACAGTGATTCTGCTGAACCATGGCCCGATTGCGGTTGCCGCTGTTCTTTTCCCGTTCGAGAAAAGCATAAGAATGGCCTCGTGCACCACTCCCATGTGAAGCTGGATCGGACGGCACCGACAACGCCGTCTGGATTGTCTCGGATGATATGTTCAAGGGGGGACCGGCCGATGCTGTGTTCGGCGCACCAACAATGGGAAGGTTTCCCACCACCTCGCCCATGCAGGAGCTAAGTAGGCATGCCGTGTACTTTGCTGCGGGCAGACTGCAACTGTTGGGAACTTGGGACGCCTTTTGTCCGATGGCTACAGTCGCGAACTACTACCTCTGTGCGGCGTAGTATCTGGTATCTAGCTGTCGAGGCCGAGACCAACCAAGGAGGGGGGGGGGGGGAGATTTGCTGTGGGGAGCTCCAGACTTGGGACCGGTCTCCAACCTCAGCATCCGCATCAGCATCAGTCATCATCCCCCGTCATCGACTCCAACTCGTCGTGGGAAGACCGGAAGAGGGCACTGGCGACTTGCCGGAAGCAGGCTAGCGGGGGTCGTCGTAATCGGGGCTCTCTTTCGAGCGAGTTCGCCAAATGCTGAGGGCTGCGCCGCCAATCTCACCCTCCAGGAGGCCATGTGTGTGGCATGCTCACCACCTTAGCTGCCTTTAGCGTCGGGGTGGTGGGGCCCTTGGGCTGAACGCAAGCAACGGTGTCAGACTGTCTCCCCTGCCATTGGCATTCACCATTGTGATCGATGCAGGGTGCTAAAGTCCGCGCCCAGAGTTCCGTGTGGCCCCCGGTCGCTTGCCGCCCACCGGACCTCCTCCTTTGGCTCTGGTTTACATAGTAGTATTTCGTGCTGCTTTCCCGTCTGGCTGGCTGCTATTTTACTTTTTTTATCCTTTCGGGTCCTGGCCCCCCCCCTCCCTCCGTCTCTCTCTGGAACCCCGGGCACGCCGTCTGATTGGGTTCCTGTCTTTGTCTCCAAACTAAGTCCTACTAGTATCTAGTTAGTCGTCCTGGACGGCCAGTTCCAGAACGACGGAGTCCTGCGACGTTTGATCCATCCGAACGCCCATTGTCGAGACTTAAGGCGAAGCAAGTTGCACCGAGCTTGCAATGGAACCTAGACAAGTACTCTGTACGAAAGAGGGGAAGGGCGGGCGAAGCTTTGGCGAACGACGGGGAGGCCGGAGCCGGACTATGGCTATGGACCGGAGGGTTACGAATCCAGACCTGGCGGGCGGGGATGCTCCGTGCTGGGCCGATGGTGATGGCGATGGCGATGGCCGTTGATATCTTCTAATGGCTGATGGCTTCTATCTTTGCACAGTATTCATCGTGTCAAGCAATTGACTGATCTACAAGGTGACCTCTGGCGTCACCAGACTTCGCCAGTCGCGACCGCCACGTCCAGCGGCTTTTCCCTTGGATGGGTCAGCCGGGAGGCCGTGCTCGGAAAATTCAGGCGTGTCGATTAGATTGTGGGAACTCTGATAGATTAGGTGCGGTAGGCCCAGTGCGCGGGCTAACTTGATAGTCGGAGGAAAGGCAGGTACGGAGGAGGACTGAGGACCGCGACTAATCAAGGCGGTGAACTCGTCTCTTTGCTGTCGACACTACGGAGTACTAGACACATCTCGAAGCCTCGGACCAGCTGTCGGGCCCGATGCTTCATGATTTCCAGCTGAAACCGATAGCGAACCAAGGAAGGTAGAAAAAGCGGAGCCATCCCGATCGCAAAACAGGAACTCCATACGGAGTAGCACACTGAGGCTAGGCAAGACTAGAGGGAGCCACTCTCAGGCCGATTCACGGGGGGCTCCGGTTCCGACTCCGACCAGGACTGTAAGTGCTACCCCTGGGTGGATCAACCAGTCAGTCCCTTTGATATCATCGGATCAACTGAATGGAAACATTGACCCTGGACAGGTGTACCGACTGGTTCTACGGCGTCGAGCCAGTGGTTGGAGCCGTCGAGCTGAACTGGCTGCCGGCTGCTTGCTGCTCGCTGCTCGCTTGAGACGGAGCACAACTCCGGCGCTTGCGCTACCGCAAGTACTTACGGCCTGCCAATGGCAGTGGGCGTCGAGCGACACGACACGACAGCCCACAAAGTCCCATGGCCAATTCGAGGCAGGTTATGCGAAGCCTGCCCGGTGTCTACCACCCTCCCTCGAGTCGCCGACGTTCTCGAACCTCCAATTCGAAGTCTAGCGTACCATCCATCCGATCTCCATAATTCACCCCATCCGCAAAAAAGACGCATCCAACTGGGGTGGGACTACCCGTGTCTCGTTTCTCCCACTCCCTGACTCTGAGTAATCATCATGCCTAGCATGCTTCAGGTGGTGATCGGCAGCTGGGGGGGGGGGAAGATGCACATCAGCTTGGCCGCTACTCTTAACGACAGTACTAAGGACAATCCTTGTCCGACCGATCAACTATCTACGGATAGCGAGCTTGTCAAAGTAGCAGCTACAAGGATGCCATCTAGTATGCATAAGTGTCTGCCGTCGCGACTCCGCCTTACGGAGCATGCGCCAGAAGCTTGCAGCATCTGATGAACCAAATCAAAACTCCGAGTGCTGCGTCCATGATCAGACTCCGGTTTGCCTTTCGGTTCCTCCTGACCCCTCCAATCGGAGCCCTTATGTAATGTCGATGTCATGGCCTCATCATTCCGATCCCACGACCAATATCAGGCCACATTATAGCCATAGCAGGCCCGAATAATATCGCAGCTGAGATCTCCGACCCGACGGTGGTGCCTCGCCGGCCAGCAATCAGCATGTTTGCCCCGCAGTCGACTCCACCGTGACAGCCTACCAGCGGCGTAGGGATTCATGGCGTATTTGCCAAAAGTAATCATAACATCATCCTGCAACGTCGAGAACAAGCTGGCTTAGCTCGATGCAGCGTGCTAGACGAAGTGACGAACGTACGATGTTCTTTGGCCGTTGGGTGACTGGCCTGGAGGAGTAATTTTATTCTGTGCGGGTGGGTCTGATACGTAGGGCATTGGATTGACACTAAGCTCCTGTCTAGGCTTTAGTGTGGGTGTCGATGTGGATGGGGCGTGGGATGTATCGATTGCGACCTAGACTGTACCTGATCCAAGGTCTCCGCCGGCATCACCGTCACCGCGCAGGGAGGTAGGTACAGCCCTCCAGCTTACATAGCACATCGACATCCCTACGAACCTCATCCCCAGAGGCATGCAAACCCCATGGAGAACCGACACTAATCTGATCAATCGGCTTGGCCCTTCTTGGCAGGAGATGCGACCAAACCCTGCGTTACTAATTAGCCAGACAGAGAACGTTTCATTCCGCCCACGGAACGTTGATTTGAAATCATTAAAGGACAACCATGGATCGGACGGTTCTATACTTACCCTTCTTTGAGTTCAGGAGCGTCGAAGCTTAATTGTCCGATATTCGACCGCGAGGTACATGCTACTGCATCGATGTTGCTCTTAGTACATATTTACGCAGAGTTATACCTCGTATGTCCTGCACTATCGCTATAGTATAGGGACGGTTTGAGACTTCGGCCGATCGGCATCTGCACCCTACGTACATGTACTTGAACATGCTTATACAAACAGGTCTAGAAGAGCAGACATCCGTAGATAATAAAATGACACAAACTTACATGGCATACATGTCCATCGTATACTCATGTATACACCAGTACAGCAGTTGCAGGCCGATAGTAATAGATACAGTAGCACCCATACCCAAACCACCCCCATACACCATAAATACAAACGAAACGTCCAATCCCCTCCCCCCAAACAAAATCCCCAAACAACCGCCGATCCCTACCACATCAACCCTCTTCCTCCGTAGATACAGGCCTACATACGCAGCTTATATAACCAATCCACGGGCGGGAAAATGCACCGATAATATCATCCAAGGCCAACCACACACGACACCCCCTCTTTGTATTTTCTCCGCAGTCCGCAATCCGCAGTCCGCCCGGGAGCGGATGAATGAAACACGGCCAAAGAGCCGCTTACGGAATTTGTTCGGTCAATCATACCGTTGAAGGGGAAGGGGTATAGGTTTGTCCGTGTTTCTGCCTACCTATGTATCATGTACCACTACTACCTATATATGTATCTTGGTATGTTTGCTATCTATGTACACCGGGAAAACTGGACGCTGGAAAACTACCTAGAAGATGGGAAGATGGATGTTTGCTTCCACTTCCACTAGGCTTCCGAATTCCATCATCCACCACCAACCCCCATCCTCCAGAAAACCACAAGGTAAGTAAGTAAAGTAGTAAGTAATAATAGCATGAGTGGTCGAATCAATCTCCGCGTAAATTAAACCACGTAAGTAAATCACATCCCATCCTATCGAACATCTTATTTGATCAAGTATAATCTACCTACCATGTACTCTCTATCTAATTACCTATTAAGACTTAGCCCAACCACCACCACCACTACCACTACCACACCTCAACAGTAAGAAAGGAAGCGATCAATGTACCCATAACATAATATAATACTCCGTACCCTTCCTTCCCTACAGAAGATGAAAATACACGTACTGTTAATACCGGTCAGATTTTAGCCCGGTAAAACCAACCAAACAAACAAACAGACAAACCTGACACACCAAGACCAAGAACATGTGATCTGAGCCCTAAGGCCAGGAGCAGAGTAGAGGCAGGCAGTGAATGTGGCCCAACAATAACCCGCTAACTAACTAGTACTAATTGCTAAAGTAAAAAAGTAAAAGAGCAACCACCCGGCCCCACCATCCGTTGACGCCGAGGATGGATTTTTTTTTTTCGGATTTGGAAATTGGAAATTGGGGGATTGGGGCACGGGGTTTAGGTACTTGGTACTTACTTACTTACTACACTACTTGGTATTTAGTAGGTAGTAGGTTGTTGGTAGGTTAGGTAGGTAGGTAGTTATATTTTTAGCTAAAGAGAGAGAGAGAATCTAAGTACACACTAATCCACCTACTTGTACTTTTATCCTCCCAGAACAAAAAAGTATTATTGACCAAAAAGAAACGATACCTCTAGAACCCAACCAAATACTTCCCTACCTACCTACCTCCTACCTACTACACACCTCGGTATGTACGGAATAGGTAGGTAAAGGTAGGTAGGTAGATAGATAAATGACAGCAACGACACAGCGCGCCTGCATGACTAGGTACATAAGGCGTGTAGGTCTTAATTTAACTGACTCGGTGTGATTCGTTAGTGGTTTTTCTGTTTCCCATTCATTCATTCGACGGCCCCCCGGAGAGAGAGAGAGAGGGGGGGTGGGAGAGGTCAGCTACCTAACCTACCTTACCTAGTTTCTTTGTCTTTTTTCTTTTTTTTTCTCTGACGGCAACTAATAACGGGTGATTTTCGGCTATCTGGATTTTCCCGAGTACCTTTTTTTTCCCTTTTTTAGATTTTTTTTTGTTTGTTTGGTTGGTTGGTTGGTTTAGGGGGTGGTAGTTATTTTACCTATTGGATTGGGGATCGGTTGGAGGGGTTCTGTCTATGGCTAGCTAGGTAGGTAGGGATTTGTGTATGTACTGGCATAAATGAATATTACTAGGATATTATCTAGACCATGTATCTATCCAGTATTGTCTCTATAACTGAATGCAATACTTCGTTCCGGCAGTACTCCTTCCGTACCTGACATTCACATCTATCCAGCCAAGAAAGAAAGCAAGGTATATACAACAAAGACAAAGGGAGAAGAAAATAATATTCCTGAAACTCAATCTAGCGTATAGAAACTTTAACATGTAGCAGTCAGCCAGTCAGTCAGCCAGTCAGTCAGCAACTGCTTGAAACAATAATGCACAAACGTTGGGGATTTACCTGGGTATCCTGGTATACAGCAGGTAGGTAGAAGTATCAAGTACAAGTATCAATACATACAAAGGACATGGATAACCCATCCCTATATTACAGAGTATGTATATGGATTAATATTAATATTAATCTTATACCTGGTCGGTTATCTACTAGGGGGGGAGGGGAAGAAAAAGCAGCCCTACGCACTACGCAGATATATGCTGGTGCAATCACATTCTAATCTTAGACGCCTATATACATACATTGTGACAGTTGACTCCTGTATAAGGGAAGAGGAACCTACCTATGTACCGAATACATATGTATGTACCCCTATGTAAAGTTACTATACTACCTACGGATAGCAGGCACCCAAGTAAAAGCAATCTACTACGTACATAGTAATAGTAATAATCTCTCAGTGACATGACATGCCATGACAACCAAGTACTACCCAAAGCCAACCAACCTATAGCATTCCATTCTGAACCAACACCACCTAAGTAGCCTATGACACTCCTCTCCTCTCCTCAACTGGCCACCTACTAACTACTTACAGCGTACCACTTTCATCATCCCACGCGGAGAACCCAAGCTAACCTACCTACCTACGTACCTATAGGCCCCCATGGAACCGAAACGCCCTTCGATCCAATTAATCAAACATGTTTGCTTGGACATTCACATTCACATTCCCTTCCAAACCACCCACAAGCACCCACCCCCGAGAGCATTTTCTACTTTCGTTCATTGATTGATTGATTGGTTTCATAGTTTGCCCCCGTCCTTGGTTTGATCATGGGACTGGATTTCATTTGTTCATTGGTGTCGGATGTCTGGTTCGGGACTCCGTAAGGAGGGAAGGGAAGGAAAGGAAACTTGCTGAGCGGCGACAACCCGTCCCCCTGGGGTTGTTCGGCCGTAATGCGATGCGACGCCACTGAGATCATATTGTTTGATGGGTTCTTGGTTCTTGGTTCTTGGTTCTGGATGGGTGGATGGATGGATTCTTGGGTGGTTGGTGGATTGGTGGATGAGACGACGGGACGAGGGGGAAGGTAGGTATGTGTACCGATCCCTTTTTTCTATCTCTTTCTCTTTCTGGGAGAGATGTTATAGCAGATTGAAGTAAACTGAGTGATTGTTACTAATAATTGCTATCTCTCTACCTGTCTATCAATGTATATCTACATACGTAGTAGACAGACAGCAGGTATCCATCCCAAGTGGCAAGACACGGCTCCCCAAACTACGGTATCAGCAAATGAAGGATTGAGCATAAAGAAAGGCTTCGGCATCTGACAGGTGGCGTCTCATCGACCAGGTCTCCCGTGCACATTGCCACGATGCAGAATCCAATCTCTCCCCCATCCGAATCCGTCAGAGGCTGATTAGAATACGGCCTGCTGACTCGAAGAAGAAAAAGAAAGCCAACTGGGCACATAGATACCCAATCCGTCCGATGTCACACAGGGCTTTGGACACGGACAACTGCTGAAGTTTGTCTCCTTCAACACGCGCAGAAGATCAGCCACTAAGGAGGAGGCTCGGGTGGGACGGTGTAACCGCGGCTTGGACGCAGTCAGAAGACCGTTGGCTTCTTTACTTTTTTTCGCCCTTTTGGGTCGTCGCTTTGCCAACGCGGCCCTCGTGAGCCTTTCCAGTTGCCCCCCGAGTAGCACATACTCCATCTGCCGTAGAACCAGCTGAGATTCCAAGTCTTCCAATTGCTTGAATCGTTTGATTGCTCGTGATTGAAAGCCCATTGCATCTAATAGGCACTCATTAACCATACACCCTTTCCCATCCTCCCGACCAACGCCGGTCCGCTGTTGTACACTCATTCTATGCCTTTCGGCTCGTGATCTGGACCAGCATGACATCACGTGAACAATAGGGGCATCTCAATCTGGGCAACGCAAAACAAAGAGAAAAACAATCAAAGAAAAGTTCACACCGAACACCGTAGATCATGCGGCCGGTTTACCAGCCTCGCTTGTTTTGGGCCCCGATTTCGCGTCGGGCGGTCCCTCGATAGCGAGAGGTGACCGGTCCTCATCGTCATCGTCTTCATCATCGCTCGACGTGTCCACCGCACGTCCGCGGCGACGATCCTCATCCCGACGTTTACGGCGCTCCTTGACCAGTTCATGGTAGCGGGCGTCTATACACCTGTTAGTATGGCGATTCCGTCAATCCATTGAGCCCTACATACCTCTGATCTCTTGAGTCTTGACCGCATACGCTTGGATTTCCTCCTTGGTCAAGACCCGCAAAACGATCACGTAGTCAGCGCGCTCCTCAAACCGCTCACGGCCGAGGTCCAAGGCCGCCGGGTTCACCAGCCGTCGGTCAATCTTGGTCCATCTCGCCCCAGGTGGAATCCCCTTCTTGTGCGCATCCTTCAATGGGGCCACGCCCTCTCGGACCGGATTCGGCTCCTCAGGGAACTTCTCGCGAGGAGGCTTCAGGATCCCTTTAGGCGCAGGTGGGTCCTGCTCTTTTGACGGGGCCAGCTCAAGCTTCTTGGCCTCATCCTGGCGACTGACCTCTAGTTTACTCGCCTCCTTGGGACGTGGTGCATCCTCCGTTGGATGCCGGGAGCGGGACCGATGGCGATGGGCGTGGTCGATGGTCAGGTACCGAGACGGCCGGTCGCTGCCGCTGGCTGATCCATCTGAGCCAGCAGGCCTTCTGTGCGCCGACGGTTCGCGTCGGTAATTCTTCAAATCTTCGTCCGAGCTATGCCAATCCGAATCGCTTCCTGCGCGTCGCCTGGAGTGTCTCCGTGACCGACTGCGGTGCTTTCGGTACTCATGGTCACGAGTCCCCCGATCCCGGGAGCGATGGCGGTCAGGCCGGGGGGAGAGGTCATAATCAAGGTTATCAGAGTAGCCGCTGGCAAGCCCTGCGGTCCCCAGCCCGGTGCTTGGTGAAGCTGCGGCACGATTGGTGGTAGAGGATCTCCTTGAGGCACGATCATCGTAGGAATATCGGCTACTCACATCGTCGTCCTGCCGCCGGGGACGGTGCTGGCGATGGTGACCATAATCGTGGTCATCCCTATAGGAAGAATATCCTTCATCGATGTCTTGATGTAGGGACACAGGAGCTCGCTGCCATGACCGACGCCGGGCATTCGCAAGGTCTAGGTCGCTGTCAGCGGAGCCATGGGTTGAGCGCCGCACGCGCCCCCCTTGGTCCAGTTTATCAAACCCCCTCTTGGACGGCGGAGGTCCCAAGGCTCGGGACTCCTTTCGTGGCAACAATTGAGGGTCATCAAGGCCGGTCAGACTAAGTGGTCTGTCCCTGGGATAGGCGCCGCCCCGTCCATAGCGCAACCTGGCCACTGAATCTTTCTCAAACTGCTCTGACGCGTTGGTATAGGAATATGCATCATAGTCGTCGATATCCTCGCCCTTCCGAAGACCACCGGCGGGAGGATACCGTAAACGAGGGCTGTGCTCGTACGCCGGATATCCCCCATGCGGTATCCGTGTCCGCGACGCCCGGTCATTGGGGTCTAGCCGCCCAGTATCACTGGCGTAATCAGTGTGTGAGAGGTGGTGTCGCCGATGGTGCCGGTGCGAGGATGCAGGTACAACGTAGCGTTCGTGGTCCCGACGTGGGCTAGGGGATCGCTGGTGGCCGGAGACAATCACGGGCGAAGCTCTGGATAAGGGCGATGCGGGGGTATCATAACGGCCGGAGGCATAACGAGGATCCACAGCGGACATGGTGCTGCTCCGCACTCGCGGGCGGATGGCGTACTCGGTCCTTAGTTTGGTAGACTGGCCAGGATCTCGATAGGTCGTGGAAGAAATTTGTTGGGCTTCCAGTCGAGGTTCCCGGACCAGCCGTGGATCGTAGGAGGGGGTATAGTTAACATCGGGATGGTAAGTAGGATATGCCGGACGAGTGGTGGAGAGATTGTATGGGTCGTAAGAAGCACTGAGCTGCACAGTGCCGGTGGAGGCCCGCATAGGATCGATCATACGCGAGCCGCTGGGAGAAATGGGCCGGTAACGCGCAGCGGGACCCATCTTGCACCCTTGCAGACAGATGAGCTGCAAAGCACTATTTCCGACCGAGGAAATGTGGGGTTCAGACCACGCAAAGCCTTCTTAGAAGCACCGTGGAATGTTTGGAGATGGCTCGAGATAAAAGTAAGAAAAGGCTTGGATGGATAGTGAAACCAAGAGAACAGAAAATCCAGCCTGGTGGATTGGGAGAAAAGCCGTTCAGGCACCAGGCCAGAAAAAGACTAGACGATAAGGATAATGCCTGAGGGGTAAAATGAACCCGTGATAGGCAAGGGAGGGGACGATGGAGAAAAAAAGAAATTTTTGACAGCGATTGACAGGGCGATGCCCAAAGTGACAGGCCAACCGCAGAGGAACAGACAGTGATATTTGAAGGATGGCACGCACTGATTGATGGAACCAAGAAATGGACAGTGGAGCAAGGGAAAGGGGTAGATTAACAGGAGCAAGTGCAAGAGTACTGTGTATCGGCTAGTCGGGGAGAAGAATGAGATTGGGGTGAAGATGAAGCAGAGGGCCTGAAGCGATCTTCAATAATTTGAGGCGGAGAGGGTGTGACGCAAGATGCGCAGAGGGGAAGCAGCAGAAACAAATCAGCGTCGGGGAGATCCCAATCAACGGGGGCCCGAAACACTCCCGCACAAATTATTAACAGAGAAGAGACTCCACTTGGAGACCGGAGCAGTGATGTCCTAGAGTATTATTGTTTGATATGATGGCGATGGCGATGGAGATGAAGATGGAGCAGAGGAAGTAAGTATGGAGAATGAAGAGTAAAGAGTAAAGAGCAAAGAAAGCATCAGTCCAACCACGGATCCTGAATTGCTGGTTTCGCCGGGCGGGAGCCGCACACGCTCCAGCACGGCCTGGGATTGGCTGGCTTCCCGCGATTATCTCATCCACACCTGCCTTCCCGTTGGATTGTGTATCAGCACTTCATCAGTTCACCTTCTTTCACTCGCTTCACCTCATTCCCTTGACCAACTGGCAGGGCCATCTCTTTGTCTCTCTCTCTGTACATCACAGCTTCTCATTCTGTCCCATTCCGTCACACCAGAACTGAGCTGTTCCCTTCACCTCACAGCCGAGATGACGGCAGTCACGGAAACAAACCCCAAACAATGTCAGTCTCCACTGCCCCTCTTTCTTCCGTCTGCTGTGAAAGGAGCCTCGGTGCCGGAATATCGACAGTGTACTAACTACTAATAATCCTGGCCCTCTCACTAGTCCGGTCTCAGCAGCCGACACAGTCTCACTGACTGGTCCTTCTCAGGCGCCCAGTCCCGGAGCCCTCCACTGCCCGGTGCCCGGGCAAATCATCCGTGGCCTCGTATCCACCCTCTTCAGTTGCGCCTCGCCAAGCTGGGAGCGGATGATGTCATCCCGGACGACTCTGAGGCACTCGGCACTCCTCTGGTGGCTCCACGACTAAGATTAAGGGCCGTGAATGGCCATGCCAGTGGAGTCGGGCGGAATTTCTAGAAGAATGATCACGCCCACCACCGGTTACCGTCGATCCAAGGGCGGTGCTAGCCTTCCGATGAAGCTGTATAACGGGAATCCGGCACACATTTCTCGGGGGAGGGTGACATCTGCCACTCCCTCGCTGAGGGCCACGTAGCGCCCCCCGGGCAATTGCAGCCTTAGTCGCCCGCGGAATCCGGATACTTGCGCCCCGTCTGTCGTCAGGTCGTCTTATACTCTCGCGGAGCAATAACTAGGGCACCTTCTCCCACTTCCCCAAGCCAAGGGATGCAATAATCTCGGGCATCAATTAGACTCCTTGAAACAATGGACGGGGCGTGCTCTGGTCGGTTGCAGGCCCTTGCGGCCGTAGTTATCCACTCCAGCCGCTTCATGACTTGCTTCACCTGACAAGAGAAAGGAAGTGCGCGATTTATTTGAACCCCTTTGGCACCCTGGCAATGTCCTACACAATGATCGGAGACAGGTCGATGTTCTGTGTGGGCTCTCATAACACCCTTGACACAGAAGCACAGGTTATAGTGAAACGCTCTAGACAGTTGAGCATCTCAGTGTCCTCACTGCGCTCATCCTTCTATAGAACGGCCAAGCTCTATCAACAATGCCATAGTATGCTGCTTGACATATACCTTCCTGTGCGTCCAACTCCCCTCGTAGTCCACCATATAGCTCTCTTATTCTGTTTCATTGCTGATGAGTGTATATGCTCATGACTTCTTTCTCCAGGTCCTTGCTCCGGACTTCCCCGTCTAAGAGTCATACTCGATGGGGACTATTGGAGTAACTAGCCACCCCGCTAAGCCACCCTTGCCCTGAGGGCTCGTTGCCCAGATACCTGAACTCAATCCTTCGGGCCAGTGCTACCGGGTATAAGCACCTGCTGGTCACGCACAGCCCTGGACCCATCTCCACCGGGGCAGAGGTTGCTACGGACGGGCCACCCGTTTGACCTATGTTGATGAGATTCTGCCCGCGGGTGCCTAGGTCCAACCCATATTCTGGGTGACTGCCCGTGACGAGTCCATTCGGAGTGCGCGGGTTTGGCTTTTCCTTAGAAGCCCTACATTGCTGGCTTCATTCTGGTCATGCAGGCCAGGGCACCTCAACTGCAGGGTATCGTCTGCCCCGGTGTATCGCCCGCAGTGCCTGTACAACTCATCAACGATGTCCAAATAAGTGAACATCGTTCCACGCGTCTGCTTTTGAGACTGGTAGCAATCGCATATAAACAGCGTACCTGATGTCTACGACTGCTTCTTCTATTCCGTTGTCTCCACAAGCCAAATACCCACTGTCAATATCAATCCCTCTCCAAAGGATCCCATCACATCGCACACCTTGCACGGTCGATAGATTTAATTCGATAGAATTAATTCGATCCTCCATCTTTAAGGACCCTCTCCACTCCAAATAATCACTACGCGGGGTCGTCATCACTCTCCACGCCGTCCCGTCTACCTCTACCATCTCCAGCTAGTCCCAGCCTTAAAGATCCCACTCCATCCCATCCCACCCATCAACGATGGCCTACCACATCCACGAAACCAGCACCACCTCCTCCATCATCTCCATCATCGCTAGTGCCCTCTCCATGGCCGGCTGGTGGACATGCTCTGAATGTGGCCAAATGAACAATCCGGCCCTAAGTTCCGGCCGTTGCACCATCTGCGGCCACACCCGTTGCATTTACTGCAAGGCTGCATAGACATTCCTGTCCGTGTCTCGCACCCCATGAGTCACGACCGTCAGCACTTTATCTTTGCCTGCAACAACTTTCCTATTCTCTCTCTTCCTCTCTCTCTCCCTCTCTCCCTCCCTCTCTTTCTCTTTCTCTTTCTCTTTCTCTATCTCTTGCCATGATTACCTCGTTCGATATTCTCCCGATGAATAACGGCCTCAGCGCTCCGACATGATAAACTTTTGATTTTGTGCTTTGGTGTTTCGTTCAATGTACATTAGATTTTCGGGTTTGTGTTCTTCATTTCTTTAACTGTATATTAGATTATGAATTAGAATAGTATGTCCTATTATATCTATCTCAATCGCCATTGCTACTTCACTTGTTCACGGATAACAGTACAAGCAGCAGTGATGCCTAGATCTCATTACTGCCTATCTGCCTAGTAGGCAGCACATCCGCATCGACATATGATATCATATCCCCTACGGAAAAGAACATAACACCCTAACCACAACATATTAAAACGATACATACATACAATACAATACAATGACTGAGCACTACTACTAATACTACTACTACTACTCCTCCTCCTAATACCCGTATAATATTCCACTCCCTCGATAGATAGATACCCCCCCGAACCCTACCTCTTATACATTTTACACGGGCCAAGTAGTCCAGGACGCGTTCTATGTCCATTTAAAAAAGGTGTTGCGATTTAGCTAGTCATTAAATACAGTCATGTCAATACCCTCTTAAGTCTGGATTATTCGAAACACCGATTGATATGTACCTTGGGCTTTGTTGGAGCCTAGTAGTATGTACTTGCCTAGGTAACATACATATATATATATATATATATTGGGTTGGGATATGATTACTCGGGACGGAAGAAGGGTAAGGTAAGAAATATGACGTATTGAAGTGATGGATGTAGTAGTACAGTAATGCCCATTTGTAGATATGTGCATTAATTGTCCCATTATGTGTTGGGTTTTCTTACTAGAGTGGGACTATATACTATTATATATGACCGTGGAAGGGTGGGTTTTACTGACAGCGGGAGGGCTTCCTGGAAGGAATGAATGGGCTAGATAGAGAATGAGGATCAAGAATGCCATGTCAAGTCGTTTAGATAAAGTTCGGAGATAACACTATTGGTAGTTGGTACCCTGGATTCCCTACGCCACGAAATGAGGCTATCACCACGTGCGGGTGTATTCTCCGGGCTAATCGGAAAGATCTAATCTAAACACCGGCATGGAGCAGCCTGGCCCGGGTATGGTGAAACAATTAATCCGTATTAGTATGAAGAATGCGCCATGATATGATTTATTTTGCTTCCTGGTATGGCACATTTCACGACAGGGCCAAGAAGCATGTCTGGGCTGGGAACAAACAAGACCAAAAATGAGGCAAACTGCTGAATAACCAGGCTGTAATGATTAATGACTTCAGTGTATATAATGGAATGGTCTATGGGTCAACCAAGATCACTCCTGTGACTGTCTATGTGTGCTTTGTCTTCGTTTATGTCTTTTGTGTGTATCGGTTTGCCTGGACTGCGGCTCACGTGGAGATTCCAGTCCGGCCTCCTTTTTTAGACGGGACACTACTGGTCCCAGCTCGTAGAAGCTTTCCCCGGTGCGGTCTGCGCATGGGCTTTGCTTAAGAGGCAGAAACCAGTCGATGATGGAATATCCCAGGACCTGCTGGAGGTTCCTGAAAGAACTGCCGAGGTCGAAAGGGTTCTCGCCAGGAAGGGTTTGAAGAATAGCAAAGACATGCTGTTCTCCTGCTGGTTGATATTCTCTTGCAGCCTCGGGGTCGAGAGATGTGGGTGGCAGGGGATAAGTTATGGTGCGGAAAGTCGGAGCCCATCGTGATTCCGGGTTGAGCCTGGCCAGCATCTGGTTTGGCACGCGTATAGCCAAGGTCCATACTGCGGACCGACGGTTAAGATTCTCGATCGTTGACATGTTCAACATCGTAAGTTGTAAGGAACTTAGTGTCATCCCAAAAGTGAAAAGGCCGAAAAGAGAGCTCCTGCTGATTGTTAAAGAGAACCCAAAATGCGGGCTGGCAAGCGGAATACGTACAATCCAATACCAATGGCAAGGTGAACATTGGCTCCACCAGTCTTGTGAGAGATGATGATTAGCTGTAGACTGGCTGATTGAAGGTCCCGTGCTTACCTCTCGCCTGATTTCCGCCGTAAAGGTCGCGCAGACGATTAGACTAAATACGCAGAATAGCATAGTATAGAACACGAATTGAATGAAGAACTTGAATGATGTTTCAGAGACCACGCCTCCTACCCTGCTCTACTGTCAGTCATAATCAGCCACCAGAAAAGGCGTTCTCACCAAGGACAAAAGTGGTCCATCTTGAGCACGCATTGGTCTACCTCTCGACAGTGGTGTGCTCTATCAGGTTTGTAGTGACAACATGTTGAGCAATATAGAGGTCTTCCATCCTCTTGGCAAACAAAAACATCTTTTGTATAGAAATTTTCCAACGCGGTCATATCCAATGGGGATGCGTCTCCATTAGCATTGCAATCAGGACTCCTTTCGACGTCTAACTCGGTCTTATCCAGCTTCTCGGCGGTCCTTCCCTTTCGCTGCCTTCTCTTCTTCTGATGGTGACGGTCCGATGGTTCCGTATCTTGCTCCTTTATCGGCGGAGGGGCGCGGGACAAGTAGCCAGGGTTGCGGACGACATTATACAACAGCTGGAGATAAGTGGTGATCACGACGATGATGAGAATGTAAAACACGGCGAGAATGGCTGCACCAGCGCCAACTCGACTGCTGCGGTGGTATTTCGGGAGAGGGTGGATTAAATAGTCAACTGATTCGGGACGATTAGCGAGGAGCAAACCATGCGTCTCGGAACTACTTACTGCATAACGGCTTGGTGACGATATAGCATGCATAGACCGATACACACAATAAAAATGGCGGAATGGCCCTGGCAACCGCAAGATTGATGCGCTTGTCGGGGCGCGCCATTTGAAACGGAACGTGGAAGGCTTACAAACGCCTCCGCATCGGAGAACAGGAAGCTAGCCAGTTTCAGAGAAGCCAACCCTCATGTGTATCCATATTAACGTAAATATGTACAGTTTCCACCAAAAAGAGATAGGAACGGGACAAGTGCCCGGGGGGGGGAGCGAGGTTCGACGATGGAGAATTGCCTGGAGTTGGCAGAGGTTGCGATGGAGTGTTAGGCTTCCAGGAACGTGACAGGCACGGGTGCAAACAGGGCAAACAGGGCAAACAGCCGTCATGATGTCATGTGCGAGTGCACGTGATGATAAGGAGCTGGTTATCCCTACGATGGCTACGGAGGACGCCGCCTACGCCGTCCCCTCCTGAAGATGCGGGACATTCCCGTCAACACCGACCATACCAGAAGGCAGGCAGCCCCTTTATCCCCCAGGCTATCTCGGAAATGATTTGATCTGGTCACGGGTTGCACTGGCTTGACGTTATGTGCCTACCTAGAACTTTAACCTTAATCTTGCTCATTCGTCAATGGGTGACGGAACTCGATTGATCGGAATGATCTCGACTCTGTCACCGATGTAGGCATCAACACCGTGGACGTGTATGGTACGACTCGAACACTGGTGTCCGAGCGGGTCCATATTCTTGTCGGGTTGAAAGAGGCATCAATCTTGTAGCCTGTAGATCACCGTTTCTCAAGGCATTCGTGGGTCTCCAGGATAGTTTGATGCGCCGTGACATCAAATTGACTCCCATCTACACAGTCCAGCTGGGGATGATCGGAGGAATCTTGCAACTCAAACGCCCAACGGGTTCTTTGCTGGATGAGGCACCTGGCTAGACCCTGTCATAAAGCGCTAGAACGGGCCGTGGCTAGTAGTTTCCCTGCACGTGCTGCACCATCGCTGTGCCATTGTGGGTGACAGGATCGTGGGAGGTGCAGTGTCGAGCTGAACTTCGGATAAGGCCTCCTAAGTGACAGCAGGATTCAGCTCAGAATAGACCGACAAGACCAAGCTAGTGCCGGTCACTAGTGATGGATGATGGTGTTCGTGGGTTGCGATGAAGAAAGAAAGCAAGTCAGCATCGGCCGGCGGCCGCACCTGACATGAGCCTCACGCGGAAGATCGGATTACCCGAAAATAGATACGCGGAAGGAAAACCAGTCGAGAGAACCAGAGAACCAGAGAGAAAGAGGGGGAGACCGAGAGACCGAGAGAGAAACGATGACCAAACCTAATTCTCGAGTCATCGTTCCAGCTGGCAAGACGTCATTTGGGAGGGCATGTGCCCGGGTGAGGGCTTGATGGCTTAGGCAGAACTAGCATGGGTGCCTGCTTACCCTGGAGCAACAGGCGTCGTCGTGAACGCTTGACCGACAGGACCATCAGGAACGGGCTTATCGGGGCCCCGTCAACTAGGAGTCAGAGTCTCGAGTGCGCGCATCTAGAATGCTTGAGGCACAGGGCGATGTTGCCTGAATCGCACGCGCTCCTGACCAAGTGGAGCCCGTTCAAGGCCGCAACCAGGCAACATCGCAGACTGACCCTGTCTAACAGCCAAGACCCATGAAAAGGAAATAGTCATAATCAGCAGGAGAGGGAAATTGTGCGAGATAAAAAATAATAATAATAATTAATTATCATCGCGCGAGCAATCAAGTACCAGGCATAGGGGGGGAAATCCCACCTGGGCGGAGTGGGCGGGCTCCCGGGCAAAAACGAGCCTCCAAGCCTCGCGGATTCCGCCTTTCGCGAAGTATTCGGTGGACCCTAGCAATGTGTTGAGTCAACCCGGCCGCATATCTTACGATGTCTGTTAGTAAGACATGTCGAAATATGATTCAATCCGGATGTGGACTGCTGATTGCTCAGGTACGAACTTCGGGGTCCCAAAAGGCAATGAATGAATGGGGTTGCCAAGCCACTTTGGGTGATCGACCCTAAATGGCCCCGGCGTTGATCAGGTATTGCTGCTTGATGACTGAGATGAAGACAGAGGGCGCTGTCTGTGAGATCAGCCACAATCATAGCGAGGGCGCCTTGGGGCCTGGCTCTGAATCATCGCTAGTGGTTTCGTTTCTATGTGTCTCTCCCTCGCTCACTCTGTATCCTCGATGCTTAAATATCCATTGGGACCCGTTCACAATGGACTCACTCACTCTCATCCACTCCAAACACATCCATCCAAAGCGCTCAGTCTTCCACTGTCTACCGGCTCTAGCCTGCTTCTCTATAAAGCTCAGCTATACCCTCTCCATCGATCTCAGCCATCTACATCTACCCAACACCACCTCTCACCATGTCTGGTTTTTGGTACTGCTGCGAGTGCTCTTATGGACCTCACCAAATGGATCTTGATACTGCCTGCACCCAGTGCGGCGAACCACGCTGCGAAGACTGCTCCATGGATACACAACATTCGGGAAGCTCACTACACCACTGCCACGAAATGTCACCATACCCTCAAGCACCAGCTCCCCGACACTGTGCGCCCTCGATGAACGTTGTCGCAAACATGGCCTCTGTCATGGGATGTAACACAGTCCCGCGGCCAACATTGTACCACGCCGATGTACGGCAACATTGCATGCCTGGTGTCAACAACCAGCAACTCCAGGGCACTGTCGGCCATGCCAACCTATACTTCTGCTGCCAATGTGGGGACGGGCCAAAACTATACCAGAACCAACCGCAGTGTGTGATTTGCCAGCACATTGCCTGTTCCAGCTGCAAGCCAGCGAAATGAATTATGAGAATGATGGCATTGAGGTAAGGCGCACAGCAATTTTGGTTGGTTGGTGACCTGGACTAACAATTTCCTGACAGACCTCGAGCCTCTGACGAAGCCTTGTTTAATCTACGATCACCTTAGTTCTCACCTGCGGGTATATTTGAGCGTTTTACGTTATGAGCGGCATGGAACATGAAACAGACATGACCAGGAGTCTTGATTTTTTTTTTCTCTTTTTCTCTTTTTTCTTTTCTCTTTTCTCTTTTCTCTTTTCTCTTTTTTTTAATTTCTCCTTTTTTAAATTCCCTTTTGTTATTTTTCTCCACTTGATGATTCTGCATGAGCGGCTGCATTATTTTTTTGAGCTACATTGTCACTGTCCGGCTTATTGTTTTTGTTTCGTGATTGTTCCGGGATACCTGTACTAAAGAAGACGCCTTAGAGATGGGGTGGCTGCCCCTCTGGCGAGCCGGACTCGCTTGAGGGAGCAGCCGCGAAGAAAGCCTTGGAGTTGGTTGGTGGGCCGTGGGGGACTTTTCTGGACTCATAGAATCTCTGCTTTCCGCGCCACTGTGGTTTTATGATTGAGCGTTGTTCTTGGACTATCTGTTAGACTAGATTTCGGTTGGGTTCATCAATGTACAAGCCTCTTCACTACCATGACTCTCCTCGTAAATTACCCCTCGGTAGATGCGAAAGGAACAACAAACAATCCTACCGGAACCGATCCTTCATGACAGCATGATCGGAAAATCCCCGTCGACTGACGGATCAAATCTCGTACTCGAGGTCCGTACAGTCACTACGGTCGTCTTGCCCAAGGATGCAATAGCAGCGATAGTATAGCGATGGGTGGGGAGCCAGGAAAGGGGAACACGGACGGCCACCACACGTGTCCAGTATCCATTGCGAACCCCGTATTGCGCCCCTTCCATCATCATCCACGGCCGTTCGAAGACCCATAACTCCGTACGAGCGGCCCATTTCCCTCCGAGCCGCAAGTCTTGGTTGTCGTTGGGCTTGCACTGACTGGCCGGGGGGGTCAGCCAGTGTCATGCAGATCATGCAGCCACACCTGGCGACTGGGATGGAATCCACCGCCCTTTCGCTTGGTAACTGTATGCACTTAACCCTATGTATGGGGGGGAACTGGCGGTCGCGCCGACTTGCGCCGACTTTCTTTTTTGAAACCGGGCGTTCAGCTCGGATGACTGGCTGCGATGATTGACTTTGGATACGGGCGTCAGGGACATGCTGATTCCCTTCCAGAAGGGCAGTGCAACCGTGTGGTTCCCCGCCGGACAGGAAAGTGACTCCGATCTTTCAGCTCGACACGTTCTCGGCAGGATTCGAAATGCGAAGATAGTGTCTTGACAATTGACACCTGCCGACCGTTGCTCACGATGGGAGGGCTTATTGGTGGTTCCCGACCGCGAACCCCGCCGTTCAGCTCCCTGGCAGCTGTGAAACTGGAGCCACACATGGAGAGGACCGTTAATCCTGAGTCTAACTGGCAGACTGCCAGTCTGCCACACTAGTTCTGTAACTGTGCGACCGCGATGGTGAAACGGCCGCATTCCCCCTCCCCCGTATGCCAGGCCACATGGCATGACCTTGGTCGGAATACGCTTAACGTTCCTTTTCGCTCCCGGCCTTTTTGCGATCTATTGAATCCTGGTAGGATTGCTTTTTCCCGAGGGTTATTTTTAAGTTGTCTCAAACTTCTTTGTCCCATCATCTACTTTACTCCGCCGTTCTGTACAACCTCAAATCGCCCGATGCGGTAGGAGATGCCCTTCTATTCTTACTCCAGAGGGCTGGGTTTGCTGCATCTCTCCGTGTGGTTTTGACATGCTGTCCCACCACCCATGCCACTCCACATCAAATCCTCATTCCTCATCCTTCCCCAAGGCTGATTAATCCGGATTACCCGTTGCGAGAGAAAGATATATATATATATATATCTAACCGCTCAGCCAAGCCGCCGCTACCCCGCCAAGCAACCAATACCCTGACGACCACGTTCCATGGCTTCAACAACGTCGACACTCCCGTAAGCACTACGCGAAGTTCTGATCCACCGGTAAGCAGCATCCTGGAGACTTCTCACTTAAGATAGTATATGCTACTGAGGATGATAATCCTCGCCCGCGACTAGTTCCCTGGCATAGCCTTACCAAGTGTGGGCACCTCCCCACCAACCGACGCTTAGCTTGGGGGCCTCTCCACTGCACGCTTCCTGCGCGGTATGTCTCAGGCTCTCAGCTGCTGGCTTTCCGAGGCCGTAGATGGAGAGATGAGATGATAGATGATCGAGGTACTTGGTACTTGCGCCCTCACCCACATTACTGGTACATACCGCCTTGCACGGTTGCCCCCCCTGCGCCTGCATAGCATCCCGTCAGATCCTGACTGTACCTTACTTGCATTCAAGGTACCGAGACACCTGGGCGCTGCACTGCGCCGTACCTACATGTCCTTTACCCGAATATGTCCACTGCGGCAGCAGTAGCAGCAGCATCGTCATCATCATCATCATCATCATCACCACCACCCCCCGTTGATTACTCGCAATGTTTTCCCCTCACATACTAGTACATACTATTTACCAAAAACAGACAGTAATATCTGTAGTCCTGCATAAGAACCATCCAACCCCAACAAACTACTAACTACCTACAGCATACCCGTTTCATCCATCTCATGCATCGCATCGCATCGCATCACCTACCCGATTCTATCAATAGTATCCCTCACCCACCATCCCCATCCTCATCCCCATTCCCATCCCCATCCCCCATTACCCAATCCAACCCGTAATCCTCAACCCCCAAGACCCCAATCAATCCCAATCCCAAGCTCGCAACCATAACCACAACCACAACAACCTGCATGAACCAGGCCCGGGCACACACACACACACACACACACACAAAATCACCGGGGTACTATCTCCTCGGACCACCACCACCACCACACTTGCGTACCTACCTACAATCTCACCTACATACGTACACACCTGCAAACCTACAAACCTACACACCTGCACAGTACCTCCCTCCCTCCCTCCTCCCTACCTACATAACCACCCAATACCTAATTAATTAATTAATTAATCATGTATACCCAAAACCCTGAGTCAGACAATAACAGTCACAGGACCGACCGACCGACCGACCGACATCCCGTGACCCTCTGACTCCCCAAAGATACCCTTGCATAAACCCTCAACCAAGGCTAAACCCAATCCGGTGAGTTTGACTCAGGCCGCCCCGGCTCCCATTTCCCTCATCCTCTCAAGAACCAAGAACCAGGAACCAAAACCAAACAAGATTCAAAAAAACACTGCCACTTATGTTCTAGGATATCGGGGAAATAATAATAATAAAGTTGGTAAGGTTGACTTTTACTACTAATCAATTTTCCTATTAGTTTTGATTGGTTAGGGAGGGTACTAGGGGGGGGGGGTTTGATGGAGAGGGATAATGGGAATTGGGATCCAGGGGGCGGGGGGGGGGAGTTCGGAGGGCCGAGTACAGAGAAAGATAAAAAGGATCCTAACTACTACTTTTCTAGAGATTAATCTATGGAGTACTCCGTATAGTACTATTATTGCACTACCGCTACTTACTACTTACTAACCTATTAGGAAAAGGTGTAGAGGAAAGACTAGGTAAGGAGAAGATACTAAACTGGGCGTTGCTGATTGCTATAGCTCTCCTGATTAGTTCAGGAGCTGTGGTGGAGAAGTCGCTAACTAGTCTCGCACTGTCCAGGTCTGCGCCTTGGGAGTGGTGCCCCGGTTTAGGCGCTAGACGCCCGGTTGCTAATATACTAAGAGCCTCTAGTGCGTTGGTCGGTTCTAGTCACGACGGACCATGGGAGAGGCATTTTTCAGGTTCAACGAGTGCGTGGTTTTCTGAATGAGAGATTTATTTTAATTTACTCACAAAAAAAAAAAAAAAAACCACGCACCTGAGGCTTGCAATGAATAATCAATAGTTCGCTATCGCTATGGACTGACTTCCTATGCCCCAACGCCCTGCTGTACAATCCATCCCGTCCAACGCTCCATCCGTGTCAATATTTTTCATCCCATACCTTGAAGACCTAGTCAAAGGAAAAGGAATCCCGAAACTGCCACATGCCCTATGTTCGCCCTTCGGCGGGCCGGGCCTGGGGTCGCGGGGTGGGTGAAGCGCTTACGCCCACTTCCTAGGGAAAGAAAGATTTGATCCTCCAACTCCAGGCTCGCTTTTGTACGCCAAGTAGCAATAGATAAACAAGATAACGGGGGGAATGCCCACTTGTGTCGTTCAAAAGAGATGCCAGATCTCATGGGGTCAGAAAGGGAGAACGCGGGCCATGCTAAGGAATGCAATAAATGTGTGGGAGGGAGAGCTGGCGCCATCTGAAAGGTGTCGCTGCCATGGCTGGGATGGAGCCAGAGGCAGCCGCTCCTAGTGGATTGGGCGTCCGCACTGACAAGTGCGCGACGTCGGCAGCTCACCTTGTGTAAAGTAAAATGGGTCTCTCTTCAAGGAAGAGTCTTGTTGACTTGAGCCTTCATGTTGTTACAACGGCAGAACCCGCGAAGGGTCTTGGAGAAAGCGTCTACGGTATGCGGCTATTTCCGTGGCCACGGTGCTAAAATCTTTCACCTTGTCGCGTCGCATGTCGTTGATGATCTGCTTCAGCCCCGCGATATATTCGTCCTTTTCTTCGGGCGTCTTGCCTTCTCGGAGAGATCCCATCTGGACGAGAATCTTGTCATCTGTCGCAGTTAACGAGCCTGTGTGTCAGCATCCGCACAACACAAAAAAATCACGAACAAGACCAAAGAAAATATGTGAGAAAGAGGGGGAGATGGGATAAAAAAAAGAGTGGGGGAGGCAAATGAGAAAAGATCCCAGGAAAGTCAATGGCCAAGAGTCATGTGGGCAGATGTTGCAAGTAATGGTTCAAATTCCGTCGACGCACCGCTGAGAGTCATATCACGAAAATGCTGATATTCACACGACCGGTCGTTGCAGACCCCCCCTGAAGCCTCGAATGGGCAGAGGCACTTCATAGGGTCAATGTTGTGGCTATATGTTAGAGAACGATAGCCGTCCGACACATTTTCAGTGAAGTTTGGGTGGTAGCGATACGCCTTGAAATACTTCAGCGGACTAACGTAAGGGGAGAATTTATGCTCAGACTCCTCTGGTTCCCGCGGATTCTAAAACTCCTGTCAGCATCACATCCTAGGCGGAGTCGAGGTGCGCCGCACATCCAGAACGCCAACCTGAGTAGAAGCACTTGGTCGCTGAATATCCAAAGCCTGGACATTTCCCGTTAGCGGCTCCTCAGCCTGTTTCATCCCGTCCGTCGTGGAGGTCTCCATGGGTTCGACGGGACCGGGAGATGCAGGACTGAAAGGGGGGGAATAGGTGGAATCAGCGGGGCTTGCGGTCACTTCCGGCTCAGGAGGCTCGTATCCATCCGAGACTGAGGATTCTCGGGAATCCTGGCCCTGATTCTCAGAAGCTTGTTGAGGGTCCACATCCATAGGCAGTGGGCGCTCCGGTAGAGTATGGTGAAGGTCTGTCCCTGCCTCCATTGAGTTCTGCTGATCATGTTCTGCAGGCTCGCCTGTCGTCTCGAGGCCGCTTGTCTCTGGAACTGGAGTATGAGCCTGGTGCTCATCCTGGTCGACAGATTCATCGCTAGAACTATCGATTGACTCATCCATTGCCGAGCCTGTGGAATCAGAACTCGATACCTCTCCAGAAGAGTCGCTAACATCATGCATCAATTTGTCATTGGACACAATACTAGACCCGCTGGCGGGAACGGGTGGTGCAGTTTGATCACCTTGAACTGATTCACGAGCGGATTCTTCAGCCTCTTTCTCTTCCTGAACAGGCAATCCGGAATGGGCGATTTCAGGCGTCATCTCCCCATTTTCGAGAGCCTCCTGGAGGACTGCGTCTATAAGTATAAATAGATCATATCAATTTCACATACTTGAGCCGAGCCGATTAGGATGGGACGTAAAACATACCTTCGTTCTCGCACGGTTGCTCCTCGGCCTGTGAGCGGCGCATTGCAGCCTCCACGTCCTTGAATGTCAGCCCGTCCAGTTCTAGATTGATGTTGAGCAGTTCGTCCATGAGTTGCTGCCGGCCTTCTCTCCCTTTGGTGATCTCGGCTAACAGCTGGTCTTTTTCGTTCTTGATTTCGGCTAGTTTTGTTTCGGACTTGTGAATCTCGGCCTCGAGCGCAGGTATGCCAGCCTCAATCTCCTGTTTGCGCAACAGTCTGTCTTTCATCCTCTCCATATGGGTAATGCTGATGCTAGCGGAGAGTATACTATCCTCAGTTCCAGTGACGTTATTTCCATCATCAGCTTCGGTAGACGGTCTCGATGCGTTACTGACGTCGTCGGCTAGAACATTATTCGGAAGAGGCGAATGCCCTGGCACATCTGAGGCTCGGGGTGATTGGGTGCGGCTAGCTGCCAGCTTGGCTTTTTTGCGCTCTTCAAGTTCGGCAATTCGCTTGTGCATGGCTTTGATCTCCAAATCTTTTCTTCGAAGATGTTCCTGGTGTTCCTGGTCATTATTCCTCAAGCTCTGTGGGGTAGCCGAGGTAGAGAACCCCTGACTCGAAGCAGTTGCCGGACGTAGAGGTATCATGTCAATAGTCCGAAGCAAGCCCTCTGCGTCTTGCAGATCCTTGTCTGCTGGGGTGTCTACCTCCATGCTATCATTTTCATCATCCCCATAAAACTCATCTTCGCTGATATCAATGATGAGTCTTTGTGTGTCTGGAATCGCATGATTCACTCCGTTATTGAAAGACTTCTTGGGAATGGGAACGGGTTCGTCGAAATCGGATGCTCGGGGCCGTTTGCGCTGGTTGATACGAGCTTGTGGTGTCGTATCAGCAACGCTTGGCGTGGCCGAAACAGGAGGACTATTCTCAGCGTTGGGTTCTTCCGTCATGAAAAGCCCAGGTATGCGGGCTGGAGCATTAGACTCAGGGTCCGGGGGACGCTCAGGTAAAGGATGTTGGATTGGTATCGGAGTGGAAGTCGAAGGCATATCCTGACCAGAGTTGTTGGGTGGTTGGCCTTTTTCGGGAGGCACAGACTCCGACTGGGGCTTTTGTCCATTCCTCACCAAACCTTGCTTCTTGAGCAGTTCAATCCGCTGCCTAGCAAGTTCAGTCTGAGCTTTGTTCTTCTCCTTAACACGGACTTCCTTTTCCTTTGTTTGACCATCTTGCGAGGCAATTATCGCCATCTTGTCAGCATCTGGCAGAACTGGACTCTCAGGTACGCCGGTTTCTTTGGTCGCCCCCCCCTGAGCCTGCACGCTCGCGCCAGAGCTCTTTGCAGCCTTAGCAGCAAGCATACGAGCGATAACCTCTTTTCGCTCCATAGGCTTCGTTGAACCCGATGGTAAGGGAGACGGGACAGCTGCAACGGTCTCTGTAGGGGTGGCCTGCTGTGCTGAGCTTTCATCCGCACTTAGATCATCGAGTGGCCGAGTTCCTGACTCGGGTTCTCCAGATTGGCTAGTTGTCGAACGCTCATATCTCAAGGACGTGCCACTAGGCGGGGAAGCCACTGAAAGCTCTGGCTGTGGAGTGGTGATCTTGATTCCGACTTCCTCGTAGAGTTGACGAAGAATGACTGGGTTGATTCCCTCGCCCACGAACTCGCCATATCGGATGTTGTGAGGCGCTAAGCTCAAAAGGGCCCCCTGTGCCTGGACGCGAAGCTGTGCTGGTGACTTTCCGCCGCTGGGCAATGACTGCGACTCGCACGAAGCTGTGCTGTTCGTTTCGTTCTCTGGGACGGCTTCGCGTTGCGGCTTTGAGGGCGATGGGGCTTCTGGTCTGATTGCGTCGATAGTGGGAGGTGCGGGGTTATATGCTGCAAGAATATGAGTAAGGTAGACCATCTAAGGGAAAGAGGGTATAATACGAGATCCGCTACTTCTGGATGAGAGGTGAGATTCCGGTGAAGCCCCACCTTTCTCCAGATCCGAGCTTCCTTGTGCTGAACCTTCGGAGATGGCCATCGCCGACAAGTGAGAGTCATTTGAAACATATGAGCCTGAGCCGTCCGACTTCATCGCCTGACCACCCCCGACCAAACCACTGTCACCGTTCATAGCTCGATGCACTTGAGTGTCGGGGCCGTGTCCTGATCTCTGCCCCGGATTCGGGCCACGTTGCCTTGGCTGTAATGCCGAAGGAGCTTCTCGGTCAGTTAGTTCACCTTCCTCTCGGTCAGGATCGGATTCTGAGTTCGCAGCGGCTGCCGCCTGAGGAACCGGCGGGACAGAGTGGTCCATCTGGTAATCGCCCGCTGCATGGCGAGCAGGTTCATAGATGGGCGCAGAAGGTACCGGAATCGATGGGTATCTCAATGGTGGCATCTGGAGGGGAGGAAACGGAGGAGGGGGGAACTGAGCAGAAGCGAAAGGGCCCATGAAGGCGAATGGGGGCGGCGGCAATGGACCAGCTGCGCCCGGACCCCCTAATCCCGGTAGATGTGAATTTCCACCGTAACTGTCGGTATTATAATCAAACGGGCGACCGGGACCATCCTGCGGGTGTTGGGGAACCGGCGAAGGGTTTTGGCCAAAGCCAAGATTTGGTGGGAACAAGGATGGCATGGCTGTCGACGGGGACGGATTTGAGGGAGGCCACTGAGGTGTATAATTCGGGCCCACAAATGACGGTGTCGGGGGATAATTAGACATGTTTGGGAGGTGCGACCGCGAGCGCGCTTTCAACGTGAGTAATGTCTGCGTCCGGTAAGCATAAACAAAACTAGCTCGTCACAGCTATAGCGAGTGCTCAGGCATCCCACATCGTTCAAGCCAGAATCAGTAATAGCGATCGGTTCAAGCCTAGGAAGAGACTAGGACGGAGAAAAAGGTTGAATCGGTAACGACCACACTCGGCTATACATGAGGCCGCGTGTAGAAATCCCGGTGGGTGAGCTCTGCCCCTGCCGTGGAGGAAGCAAGGAGAGAAGAAAACAAGGACGCGACGAGAGGATGGATAGTCGGAGCAGCTGGAGAGCGAAGAGACCGCGGAAGCACAGAACGTGAAGCGACGAGCAACGGGACGAGCGACCAACCCGGAAAAGATCGAGTTTCGTGCCGCGGGTCCCCACGTGATGGGTGCACGACAAATCGGGCCTAGCGCATGATCGGCGTCCGCAGCCTGAGGAACGGCGGATGTAAACAAACAGCGGCCCCCGAAGGGGCCCCCAGAGCGAGCAGGTGGTCAGTAGGCGACTGTCAACCTGCACCTCCCGCTGCTAGGTATGCTGCAGCTTCATTCAATACACACCTGCCCACCTTTCATCTATCTTCTTTGTTTTCGTCTTTTGGCGTCCTTCTCTTGCCGTGGCCCTTCCATTGGCCTGGATGCTTCCCTGCGATACAACCCGACGGCTCATTGTTTGAGTCTCCGTTACTTTCATACATTATTGCTACGACCACAACCCTCTCATTGAATGATGTTACATTGATCTTAACGAAGATATGCTTCCCTCACAGTTAAATGGCTCCCCGAAACGGGCCAATCCATTCGGCCGCGCATCCCTATCCCCGTCGCCGTCACCAAGCCCGCAGACGAGAGGTGTGCGCCCCAAGTCGGCCGTTGTCACGTCATCCCATAAATTCGAAGAGGCCCGCGGCCAATTTCGAAACTCTATTTCACAGTCACCGTCTTCAGTAGTAGTGCGGACAACGAATCGCCAAAGATCGGGTTCGATAAGGAACGATGCTGCGTCAGGAACCTTTGCGCCTGACTTCATCAAGTCAGAGGAGCTCCGCCGGGGTGCGGATCAGATCCGGGGTCAAGAGGGCGACAATGATTTCTCCGGGAACAAATATGTCTGGCTACGCGACTCCGAGAAAGCGTTCGTGCGTGGACTTGTATTGGAAGAGCAAGAAGGTGGTCGACTACTTGTCCAGACCGATGATGGAGAGGTACAACTGCTCAGCATCCCCAGAAGGTCAAACTAGAAATGCTCACGGAACAACAGCAAAGGGAGGTCGAGGCGGACCAAGTCGACAAAGTCAATCCGGCCAAGTTCGATAAAGCCGATGATATGGCCGAGCTCACACACCTGAATGAGGCCTCTGTAGTTCACAACCTCCACACTCGATATCAAGCAGACCTTATTTACGTCAGTTTCCCCGGTCCTTTTCCCGCTTTACATTGCGCAAGACTGACAACTCGGGATATAGACATACTCAGGGTTGTTCCTTGTGACGGTGAATCCATACTGCCCATTGCCGATCTACTCCAATGAGTATGTGAAGACGTACAAGGGTCGCAACCGAGACGAAAATCGCCCCCATATCTTCGCTATGGCAGATGAGGCGTTCCGTAACTTGGTTGAGGAAGGAGAGAACCAGAGCATTCTCGTGACGTAAGTCTAATGACAGAGTCTCCGTAGACCCAAGACACTAACTTGGCCATGAAGAGGAGAGTCAGGTGCAGGTAAAACAGAGAACACCAAGAAGGTCATACAGTACCTGGCAGCCGTCGCGACAACCGATACCCCTTACGCTCGGTCTGGCAATAAGCAATTGTCCGCCCTTTCACAACAGATCTTAAGGGCAAATCCTATCCTGGAGGCATTCGGAAATGCCCAGACCGTGAGGAACAACAACTCTTCCCGTTTTGGAAAATTCATCCGGATTGAGTTCACCCGAGCTGGCCAGATATCGGGTGCTTCGATCGATTGGTACCTGTTGGAAAAGTCCCGAGTTGTGAAGCCCAACGCGCATGAAAGAAACTATCATATCTTTTATCAGTTATTGCGGGGTGCAGACCAAAAGCTGAGGGAGGCTCTACTCTTGTCAGACTTGCAGATCGAAGATTTCGCCTATACTCGAGACGGCAACGACACTATTGCTGGGGTATCTGACGAGGATGAATGGAACATGTTAATCGAGGCCTTTCATGTCATGAACCTTTCGGAGGAAGACCAGATGTGCATTCTGCGCACTATCGCGGCCGTTCTTCATCTTGGAAATGTCACCATCATCAAGGAAAGCCTGCGGGCTGACCAGGCTGCACTGGGCCCCGACTCTCTTAACAGCGTTGAAAGAGCTTGCCAGCTACTTGGTATTGCGCCAGAACTGTTTGTCAAGGGACTGTTGCACCCCAAGGTCAAAGCAGGCCGCGAGTGGGTGGAAAAGGTCCAAACACCGGAACAAGTTCGGCTAGCACTTGACGCTCTCGCCAAGGGTATATATGAACGTGGATTTGGGAACCTTGTCGATCGGATCAACAGCCAGCTAGACCGGAGTACAGTGCCTGGTGACGACAGCTTTTTTATCGGTGTTCTCGATATCGCGGGTTTTGAGATCTTCAAAAACAATAGCTTCGAGCAGCTGTGTATCAACTACACCAACGAGAAGCTTCAGCAGTTCTTCAATCACCACATGTTCGTCTTGGAACAGGAGGAATATGCACGAGAGCAGATTGAATGGCAGTTTATTGACTTCGGAAAGGACTTGCAGCCAACAATTGACCTCATTGAGTTGACCAACCCGATTGGTATCTTTTCATGTCTAGACGAGGACTGTGTCATGCCGAAAGCGACAGACAAGTCCTTCACAGAAAAGTTGCACTCGCTCTGGGATCGAAAATCGCCAAAGTACCGTGCTGCTCGTCTGAGTCAGGGATTTGTGCTTACACACTACGCTGCTGAGGTCGAGTATGGCACTGATGGCTGGCTTGAGAAGAACAAGGACCCATTGAACGACAACATAACGCGCCTGCTGGCGAGGTCGGGTGAAAAACATGTGGCCAATTTGTTCTCCGACTGCAGGGACGGTGACGATGACAGCGACTACCCCAAGAGTCGTGTGAAGAAAGGCCTGTTCCGCACAGTTGCGCAAAGACACAAGGAACAACTATCCAGCCTCATGAACCAGCTACACTCGACACATCCTCATTTTGTTCGCTGCATCATACCCAACCATAAGAAGCGTCCGAAGATGCTCAACGCACCCCTCGTCCTAGATCAGTTACGCTGCAATGGTGTACTCGAAGGCATTAGAATTGCGCGTACTGGATTCCCTAACCGGCTATCATTCGCCGAGTTCCGTCAACGTTATGAAGTTCTGTGCCCTGCTATGCCGAAGGGGTATCTGGATGGTCGAAACGCTGCTCATGTGATGCTGCAAAAGCTTGGGCTGGACCCTGCTTGGTATCGAGTCGGTCGTACAAAAGTGTTTTTCAGAGCCGGTGTCTTGGCTGAGTTGGAAGAGAAACGAGACCAACTTATTCGTACCATAATGACCCGTTTCCAGTCTCTTGCTCGAGGTTTTGTCCAGCGGCGAATCTCGAACAAGCGCTTGTATCGGGCAGAGGCAACTCGAATCATCCAGGACAATTTTAGAACCTACCTCCAGTTGAAGGCTAACCCATGGTGGAGGCTATTCTCGAGGATGAAGCCTCTCTTGGGAGAGACACGCACCGCCAATGAAGTCAAGAGACGGGACGAGAAGATCAAGCAGCTGGAAGCTAAAATGGACCAGGATTTGTCTGATCGCCAGAAGTTGGAGGAGGAGAGGCGCCGTACCGAAATCGAGATACAGAAGATCCAACAAACCTTGGAGAGCGAACGGGCCTTGGCCCTAGACAAGGAGGAGATCTTCAAGAGACTACAAGTCCGAGAGGTTGAACTTAGCGAAAAGCTAGCTGGGGCTATCGCGGATCAGGAGAGCCTCGAAGATCAGCTCGATGATCTGATTGCGGTCAAGAAAAGAACGGACGATGAGCTCGAGCTTCGTATAACCCAACTCGAACAAGCAGGGGAGATCATCCAACGCTTTGAGAACGAGAAACAGGAAATGCAAGCGCGTCTGGAAGAGCTTGAAAATAAGTTGGCTGAAATGGAAAACTCCTCTTCGGAGAAGGATACCAAGATCAAGGACCTCGGCCAAGAAATCAAGATGCTCCAGAGCCACCTCAGCTTGAAGGAGCGTAAACTGCAAGACCTGGAAGCAAAGCTTTTGAAGACAGATCAAGATCTGGAAGTGAAACTCGCCAAGACTTCAAGAGATCTAGATCAGTCAAAGAAACACATCAAAGATCTAATTGAAGAAAACCGGACGATAAGACAGCAGATCTCCGAACTGTCGGCAACATCCACTGGCTATGAAGAAATGCTTAGGCGGAAAGAAAGCGAAATGGCGGTTCTACGGAATGATGCTAAGAAGTATGAGGAAGAGAAGAGGCACATGGAGTCAGAAAAAGTCACCCTTTCCACGCGCCATGACGACATGCAGAAGCGCCTTCGAGAACTTCAGGCTGAGGCGGATGCCATGAAATCCGAGAAAGTTCAGCTCGAGCGAGAGGCGGCCGATGTCAAGAACCTGCTGGAAGCAAAAATTTCCGAGGACGCAGAAGCTGGTGAAAGCCGAAAACTTCTCGAGCAGCAGATTCAGGAATTGAAAGCCCAATTGTTCAAAGCGCAGGCAGACCTAAGCCGCGAGCGCCAATCGAGGGATGATGTGCAAATGCTTGCCGAACATACTTTGGCAGACCTCAAGGACAAGTACACCGAGTTGAATGAATCAAAAATCATCATCGAAAAGGAGATGTACCTTCAGCAGGACACCCTTCGTCGCGCCACAGAAGCCCGAGTTGCTGCGGAGCAGTCACGCAAGGAACTCCAAACCGAATTGATTCAACTTCGAGATCGCTTCACCAGGGTTGAGGATGCCCGGTTAAATGCGGAGGCCAACATTGAACGCAACATCATGAATCAAGCCAACGAGCGCCTTGAGAGCGTGCGGAAAGACCTCGAAGATAAGTCACGTCAGTTGGAAGAAGTAGAAGCTGAAAGGTCACGCTTGTCACTCAGAATACAAGAATTGAACCACGCCATCGCTGAGTCCGACAATTTTCGCATCCGTCATGACCAGCACAAGGAGCGCCTGGAGAGAGAACTAGTGACGCTCAAGGGCCGACTCACAGCATCAGAGAATGACAACCGCGCTCTTCTGACAAAGATCCAGCAAAAGAATCTCGACATCGCCAGGTCGACCTCCAGGGCCAGTGATAACCAACGCCTCCGCGTCACCACGCTCCAGAAGGAAAAAACCAAGCTGGAAGAAGACAACAAGAAATTGGCCCGCCAGCTTGGGGATCTTCAAGTCACCATCACGTCTATGGAGAAACAGAAAGAGAAGCTTTCCTTGAGTCTGGAGGATCTGAACCACGAAGTCAACAGAGAACACAAAGCTAGTCGTAATGCGGAGAAGGCTGCTTCCACTGCTAATATTCAGCTAGCAGAGGCAAACAGGAATCTCGAGACTGAGAGACAGCTCCGGACCCAGGCGCAAGCGAATACGCGGAAACTTCAAGGCTCGCTGGACACAGGTAACAAGGAGATCGAAGATCTGCACCGCCAGTTAATGCTACTGCACAAGATAGTGGAGCCCGAGTCTGATCATTCTTTTGAAACCTGGGAGAAGATCCAACCTAATCTCGCAAAGAAAGTTGACTTGGCGCAGTTGCTGGAGACGACACAGAGCAAGTTGCAAGTGACTGAAGAGAAGTATAGTCGAGCAGAGGCTCAGTTGGCAGAAATGCGCCGGCGGCATGGGGATGAAATGAAGGAGCTGGATGCACGTTACGCCTCGTCTAAACGCGCCTTGCTGGAGGAGATCGATCAGAACCAGGTGTCTAGCCCTCGGACCCCTACTCATCTCAGAAAGAACTCCGACAATGTCATGGTGAAGAAGTTCGGCACTCCCACAACGCCAAATCGGAGACTCAACTTCAACGAAACGGCGAATGACTCTGGCCGGTCTGACAGAACGGTGGATACCGTGGGCTACCAGAAGCGCATGGACATGGCTACCGAGATCGAAGAGCTTCAGAACAAACTCCAGATGAGCGAGATGCAGAACAAGCATCTTCAGAATCAACTTGTCCAAGCATCGCCCGGTCGTGATATGTGGCAGGAAGAAAGCCCCTCTTTTCGACGAATGCAGCTCCTAGAACGCGAAAACGGACGCTTGCATGACCAACTCGACGACTCTTCCAAGAAGGTTTCTGCCCTAGAAAAGAACATCCGCTCAGGAGACCTTTCTCTACGGGACGTCCAAGCCAAGTCGCACGAGGAACTGTACGATTTGATTAATTCTCAGGAGCAGTCCAGGCGGTCTTTGCTCAAGGTACACAACGAGGCCATTGCAGAGTTCAGCGATGCCAAAGCCCAATTTGAAAAGCTCAAGCGAGCCAAAGCTACCCTGGAAGTCGAACTTCGTGATTCGCGATCCGAATTTCAGGAGCTGCAAGTTGCAAGAGATCAGGATGCTATCAGCCGGAACCAGTTACTTCAAGAATTTTCTGACCTGCAAATTCGCCTTGATGCGGAGACATCCAAGTCGGCCGACCTCGCCTCGAGTATGAGCCTGTACAAGACCCGTGCTGATGAGTATTTCAGCAAGCTTGAACAAGCCGAGATTGCAGTTCTAAAGGCCACCCGAGCAGAGCAATTCGCCAAATCCCAAGCCCAGGAGGCTGAGGACACATGTGCCCAGATAATGTCTGAGCGCAAACAGATGGATGCTCTGGTTGAAGATTTGCAACGTCAGACCCAGTCTCTCGAAGCTAGAATGGAAGACCAAGCCGCTGAGCTACAAGGTGCGCTCCAGGCGAAGCAACGTCTCCAGAATGAGCTTGAAGACTACAGAAACCAGCGCGCCATCGACATTGAAGACAAAGAAACATCCATGGAGCAGACCAGGCAAAAGTATCAACGCGAATTCACGACGCTCAACAACGAACTGGAGATGGAACGTGAAAAGGTTCTGAACGTCCGTGGGGAGAGCTCACGTCTCCGTGAAGAGCTTGAAGCCTTGCGGAGCAAGTGGGACGACGAAGTCTTGAACAGCTCCACCTGGGCTAAAGAGAAGGCCCGAATGGATATCATGCTTCAGGATGTAACCACATCTCGCGATGAGGCCGTCAATGCCCACAATGAAGCTCAGAGCAGAGTTGTTTCCCTTCTGTCGCAAGTGAGGACTCTTCGCACCTCCGTCGACGACGTGACCTCGGAGCGAGACATGTTGCTCAAGGAGAAGAAGATGCTGGAGGCGCGGTTGGCTGAAGCAGGCGAGAGACTCGAAGATCTCGCCAAGGGGGAGAGTCCTTCGATGCGCAACGCTGCAAGTATGGACCGCGCGCTGTTAGAACTCAAGTCCAAGCTTGCTCAGCAAGAAGATGTCTCCGCGGCTGCAGTGGGTAAGATGAGGCGGGCGGAAGCACTGGCGATGGAGATGCAGAAGGAAGTCACTGCCGAAAGAGAAACGAACGCTCAACTTTTCAAGGACAAGGCCGCCCTAGAGAAGCAGCTGAAGGAATCCCAACTGCGGTGCGTTGATCTCGAAACCAAGAGCTACTCATCAGGCAGCCAGGATGTCCGATTCCTGCACAAGAGAGTCAAGGAAGTAAGTTGTCCCTTAAATATGTTCAGCCCCCAGCCCAAAGGATACTAACCGTTTCGATAATAGCTGGAAACCCATCTTGAGGAGCAAGAAGCGAAGCACAGTTCTGAGCAGCGCTCGTTGCGCAACGTCGACCGCACAGTCAAAGACATGCAGTCCCAGATTGATCGGCGCGATAAGATGAATGCTCAACTCAATGACGATGTCAACAAATCCCGCGAAAAAATCGAGCGTCTTCTCCGGAATATTGAGGAACTCCAGCACAGCGATTCGGAAACGCAGCTGCAAGTTCGGCGACTGGAGCGAGACCTCCGGGAAGAGCGGGAGAAGTCGCTCAGGGTGGAGCGTGAACTGGACGGATGGCGGGCGCTCCGTGTTGAAAGGGGCAGCGTCCTTGGACGAGGCCACGTTGGTGCTTTCAGTGACGCTGGAAGCAGGAGAGGGAGCAGCGTGTATGGGTCAGGCGAGGTACCACAGCGGATGCCTAGCAACACCAAAGGCTTCTTGTAAGAATTATGACGACCTAGCAGGTTGATCCTGCTGAGCACATGGCTCTATTTAAACCCAGGCGCTAAACATTCATCCAGGGCCTGAGCGACCAATTACGACTATGACATGATTGCAGCCCTGCATGGCTACGGAGTGTTGAAGGAAGGCGGCGCTTGGATTATGCTTTTGAATGATTTCGACGTGTATGCTATGTGATTTGCTTTGACGCTTCATGATGCATCTTGATGATCTGCGACGGACGACTATTTTCATTCCAGTCTCCGGTTTTGTCCTACGTTATTGTTCACATATTATACCTTCATTTGATGAATTCATGATAATGTTCGAAGCTGCGCAAGTATATGTTTTCAATGAGCATACAAATGCCGACCATGGTTGGACATGATCATCTTTGTAGCATCTCAAATCCTATTTCTAGGGGCTGTCAATTAAACTCTTCCATGTAAGCCACCCCAACTTAAAGCGACAGGTACGGGATTGCCAGCAAGGGGGACAGCCAAGTCAAGACTGAGAGGTAGGTTGGCAGCCAAGAACCACAGGTCCGGTAGCCGCGCGGCTGAACGTATTAGCGCTCGCTTGCCAACGGGCGGATGAACCCACCCGAGCTTGGATCAAGACGAGCGTCTTTCATTCTTCACCTCATCCTCTCTACCACAAGCTCCATCTGCAACGGGGATTCCCCGCGCCGCTCTTCACAATGGTAAGCACCTCCTAACAAACCCGAATCTTGAACAGACCACCCTCCAATCCAAGCAATCACCCCCTCGAATCCCACCGACTCGACACCCAAAAATCTTCCCTCCCTCCCCCTCCCCTCCCTACTTCCAAAAACCCCCCAAGCTAACCAAACCCCCCTTCTTTCCAATGATCAGGCGCGTAACAGCGAAAAAGCCCAATCGATGCTCTTCCGCTTCCGGGCCCAACAAGCCGCGGATCTCGGAATCATCGACATCGGGCGCACGCGCCGCCCGAAAGCCATCACCTCGGTTGACTCGATCCCGATGTGCGAGAAATGGCGCGGCCAGGTGCTCAAGGAAATCTCGCGCAAAGTGTCCCGGATCCAGGAGCTCAGTTTAAGTGATTATCAGATCCGGGATCTGAATGATGAGATCAATAAGTTGATGAAGGAGAAGTGGACGTGGGAAATGCAGATCCGGAATTTGGGAGGGCCGAATTATATGCGCGGCTCGGGACGCGTGTTTGATGATGATGGGAGGGAGATACCCGGCGGTGGCAAGGGGTATCGCTATTTTGGGCGTGCCAGGGAACTGCCTGGCGTGAAGGAGATGTTTGAGGCGGCGGCCAGACGGGGGAGGCCCGCTGAGGAGGAGGATGGTGAGGGGTTGAAGGGCAGGGGTGGGGAGATTGCGACGAGAAAGGTCGATGCGAATTATTTTGGCTATGGGTTGGATGAGGAGGATGGGACGTTGTTGGCGTATGAGAAGCAGAAGGAGAAGGAGGCGGTTGAGAGACTGCGCAGGAAGGAGGACGATGTTGAGGATGGCTGGGAGCCGTTGCCTGGAGATGCTGGCGATGGTGTTGAGTGGAGGTTGCCGAGTCTAGACGAGGTTCAGGAGGAGTTGGTCGATCGACGGAGGAGAAGACTGTTGGATAAGATCTCGTGAGGTTGTACGGGCTTGGGGTACTGCGTTGGGCGTCTGTCTCTTCGGCCGTCCTGTGTTTTCTATGGGGTCTCTTTTCTCTGTCATTCATGGGCGTTCTGGTTCCTTCTTCGGTGTGATTTCGTCTCATCTTGTCTCTCCTACGTCGTTTTGCGGTTCTACAAGTCTACTATGCATCTGAGGGGAGGCAAAAGCTCATTGATGATACCAACATGATTCGTTCTTTTGTACAATGGATGAAAGGATTATCTATTCTATATGCTTGTTTATTCACTGTTTGGGTTGCTTTCTTGCCAGCTTTTCGGCCTTCAAGGCCTGGGTCATACTGAGGGGTATTGCTCGCTCTTCGCCTTCTTGTCGGCGACGTTCCTCCTCCTTCAAGTCGTCAAGCATGAACTTGCCCAGGTCGCCGGCACGCCATTTTTGAATGAAGTGCAGTGCTGCAAGGTCAGTGTTTGGGATACCGCCCTTGCTCAAGAGACCTGTGTTTTGGGCGAACTTGTTCAATAGAGGAACGATCTCGTTCGTTGGCTCCGACCATCGCTTATACACCTCGGCGTTATTCAGGTTGATGTGATATAATAAATAATCGGCCAGTGTGACCGGCGAGATGACCGAATCTTTGACACAGCCAACAAGTGCTAGTTTTAGCATATTCTCCGCGTCGGGCACGTATGGGATGAACACACCCGGCGTGTCTAATACATAGACATGGGAGCCATTTTCTCTCGCGATGACCTTCACAGGTGATCCGATCTTCCTTGTGATACCAGGCTGGCCTCCGGTCCGCACAGCCTTGCCCCTTCCCACGCCCTGATTACGTAGGTGGTTGATTAGCGTCGACTTGCCCACGTTGGGCATACCAACAATCATCACCCGACATCCAACAAGCTTGTCCGGTCCTTCTGCGTCGTCTCGCAAGTGTCTAATGATGGTGCCCATATCTGAACGAGAAGACGAGCTCACGAAGAATGTAGCGCCGTTCTTATTGAAGGTTCGAATGGCTTTCTCCGCCTATGGATAAGGAAGGAAAATTAGCGATCTCATGCCCTTCACGTAAGTCTTTTGATTGGAGCTTTCCCTCACCAGCTTCTGCGCTTTTGACCCAGATTCCGCACCCAGGTCTCTCTTGGTATAAACGGTTAATCGTCGTGTTTTCCCTAGTGCTTCCTCAAACATAGGGTTGATAGAGGTAACGGGAACTCTGTAATCGCGACACTCGACTACATAATCGATCGAAGACAGCATGTTCTGCATCTTCTTTAGACCAGCCGCATGGTGGCCCAGGAAATAGGACCTCGGAATGGCCCCATGGTTGGGGAAAGCCTGGCGCGGAATGAACTTGGCTGCCATTGTGATCGGTCCATAAACCTATGGTGATATGAGTTTGTCTCTGGCGACCTCGATAATCCTATCCGGCTGGCATCATCCAGGAGCTGTGTGGAGTGGTTGTCGTCTGGAAGACATCGTTTGTGGAATTGAAGACCCCGAGGAAATTCCTCCGCGGGAGGGATTTGGTCGGTCTTTGAAGGCGGTAAGAAAGGCGGTCTATGTTGAAGCTGGCGGTCTTGACTGGTCTTGACTATGGACTGACTGCGCTCCCTCTCCGGTGCACCTTGGAATGACAAGATTGAAGGTGCAGCCTGTTGAGCTACCGGGGCCTAGTGTTGTGTGGTCTCAATCATGCACTCTCTAAGATGACCATCTACAAAGCAATTCGACTCGAAAGTCCCGGCTGGGAGGCAGCATCCATTCAAGATAGACTATACAAATATTCGGTGATCTACTCAGAGTGAGTTGATACTGTGACCTAGCGTATGGAACCTGGTGCGGTCGGGATGGACTAATGATTACTCTGGTAAAGTCAATTGACGTCCTTTGGGACGGCTTCATCCGTCCGGGTCGGAGATGGTCAAGCGAGTCGCTTATCGGGGATATGATACGTCATGAGGGCCAAGGCGGGCATCGCTGGTTCTCGGCCAGACCGACCTCGACCCCTCCAGATCAACATCAAGCTGTCATCTACCATGACTGAACAATGTCGTTGATATCTGCCTTTCGTCCTCGTTCCACGCGGATTTCGTCTCTCCGGCATAGACCCCAGAGGCAACGGAGGTCTCCGAAGCGCAATGATGCCCAGCACAATCGCGAGATTGGTCGGGATCAAGACAACGATGATGAGGAGGAGGAGGATGATGCACACTCCATCATTACTCCTTCTAAGCATACTCCCAGGGCGATTCGAGTGCTACGGGGCTCCGTGTCATCAGGTGGTCCCTTACGGCCATTTCGTTTGATAAAGCAGGATATCTTGAATTTGCGACGCCGATATGTATCCGACTGGACAGTGTTCAATCAGTTGGTCTTTGCCAGCGCCGTCTATGTTTTCTTCACGAACCTTCTGCCGGGGATTACTTTTGCTAGTGATCTCTATGTTCTCACGGGCCAGAACTGGGGGACTATTGAGGTTGTCTTTAGCACAGGTTTATGTGGGGTTATCTTTTCACTGTAAGGCTTCCTTTCTGCAGCATCATTTAGCATCGTACGATGAGACTCACAACAATACTCAGGCTCTCCATCCAGCCGCTGACGATCCTTGGGGTTACTGGACCCTTCTCAGTGCTGGCTGAGAACATCTATGCATTGTGCGAGGAAGTCTTCCAGGTAAGATGACAAGAACAAAATTCTAACAGTGGCTTACAAAACCCCACAGGTACCATTCCTACCGTTCATGGCCTGGTCCCTGATTCATGCTGCATGGCTCCACTATGTCCTAGCCATAATCAACGCCCACGATTGGACAATGCGCTACGTCACCACCTTTGCAACGGAGATCTTTTCTCTCCTCAATAGCATTATCTACTTCCACAAAGCCATCCAAGAGCTTGAAAGAGCTCACGAGAGCCTCTCTTTTGCAGCATTTCTCTACGCCGTCATAGGCGCTGTGGGAACGATGCTCCTCGCGATATTCCTGTCCACAGCAGAAAGCTGGCGCCCCTTGTTCCATCGATACATCCGAATGGGCCTAACAGAATACGCTGCCGCAATCTCCATTATTATCTTCATCGGCCTCCCTCACGTCGGGGAACTAGCTCAGCTAGATAAGATGACTCTCCCTGTCAGCACCTCTTTCAAACCTACATCTCCCACTCGTGACAGATTCCTCGTCGAATTCTGGCACCTCCCCGTAGGTTGGGTTTTCGCCGCCATCGTCCCAGGGATCATCATCACCATTCTGTTCTTTTTTGATCACGAAGTCAGCTCTATCATATGCACAATCGATCGCTACGGAACCAAAAAGCCAGGCGGCTTCGCTTGGGACATCGTCCTCTTGGGGACTACAACAGCCCTATGCGGCATTCTCGGAATACCACCTGCCAATGGGCTCCTCCCACAAGCTCCCCTTCACTCAGAGTCCCTAATGCATACCGAGAAAGAACAGCGCACGATCACAGTTGACGGAGAAGAAAAAATCGAAACGTACGAGGTGAAACGTGTTTATGAACAGCGCTGGTCCTCCTTTCTCCACTCAGCCGTCATCCTCCTCTTCATCAGCCCTCCATTCATGAAAGTCCTCGGATTAACCCCGACAAGCGTCCTCGCAGGCTTATTCATGTTCATGGGCGAGCAGAGCCTATCCGTCAAGTAAGCCACTACAACCCCCCTGACACACCGAAGCAAAAAAGCCAACTAATATCATCAGCCCAATCCTCTACCGAACCTTCTACCTCCTCACTCCACCCTCAGAACTTCCTCCTCTCCCACCATCTCTTGCAAAACAACAACCCACCCCCGAAGAAGAGGCCCCAACCCCTTCCTACATCCCCATCCACCTCTACACCATTCTCCAAATAATCATCACAGTAGCCATCTTCATCCTCACCCTCACCCGCGGTGCACCCGCATTCCCCGTCCTCATCGTCGCACTAGTCCCATTTCGCCTCTTGATCATGAAACGCTGGTGGCCGCGTGAGGTGTTGCGATTCGTAGACGCGTGGGCATGTAGGGAGGGGACACCGGAGGACGACGAAGACGCTGAGGCGAAGATGCGCAGTGAGCAAGGAGAGGTTATTGCTTCACAAGACCCCTCTGGTTCTGATACTGCCGTGACAGAGGACATGAGGACCAGCCAAGGGATTGACCTGGGTCTCACTCATAGGAATGGCGATGATGAAACGGGGAATGAGTGGGTGGAGCTGGGAGTTTGGGGGCGTGCTGATGAGGAGTCGGGAGGTCGGTTGCATCGCACCGACAAGTAATCGCTACGGCTTGTCTTGCGGAAATAAGTTGAGGGAGGGACGGACTGACGGATTACGACATCGACGCTATAACGACCATATCTATAGATCTATCCGTTATTATTAACATAGACGAGTATCCGCTTTGAAGCAGGGTATCAGCCATACAATCGGTTCTGCGCCACGAAACTCCTGTCCGTACTTTGTCCATGATCCGATAAGACGGGATTATGGAAGACAGACCCAAACAAACACAACGACTATGCCCTCCAGCCCTGCACAAACTCATGTAATCGATCAATGACGACACCGAAAATAGCATTCACGCTATCACTGATCAGCTGTTCGAAGTGACGGATCGCCTCTTCCTCAGTCATCTCCAAATGGAACCGCTCCTTGACCTTGAGGACGGCTTTGTCTGGCTCGACTCGAATGTCAGGAATATTAGCATCGACCATCAGACTGAACAGATTGAGGATGAGATTGGCCGATTTGCGTAGGGTGGTGTACGCCGTGAAGCAGTATTGTTTGAACTGGAGATAAAGTGGCGAGGTAGTTCCACCCATACCCTCGACCATTTCTTTACATAGCTTCATCATGGGCGCGAATGGCTTGGGGTCTCGGCCGAGGATGAAGCCGAAATCGGCGTGGAAGAAATGGCCGTCAGGGGCGAGAAGGAGGTTCTCCAGGTGTCTGTCGCCGACTCCCAGGAGATAGGTGATTACACAGTATCCCGCGCAGGATTTTATGTAGGTGTCCATTGTTTCTTTGCGGACACCGAGGGGTTCGCTGTCATCGGGGTTGTTAGCTTTGAGATACGCCAGGACGGATTTGTATTTTGCGGATATTGCGGAGAGGGAGGCTGATGGGATGAATTGGACTGCTCCGGCAGTAGCATTGGTCGCTAGGATGCGGTATGGGGTCAGTTTGAGGTCAAGGTTTTCCTTTTGGAGGAGACGATCCATCAGGATGATGATTTGGATGACAAGTTGGTCTTGGCGGAGGTCATCGCCAATCTTAAAGAGGATGGGGTATTTTCGGCCGTCCGAGGTCTTGAACATGACCTGCAGCGGGGAGAGAGATGACTTGAAGACGTTCGCTTCGTCGGGGTAGCATCCTGTGACCATTATCTCAGGGTCCAGAGGCAGCGGTAGTGGAGGGTCGATGTGGAGCATGTCGTGCTTGGGGTCTTTCAGGAACTTCTTCAACCGCTCAATCTTGAGGACTCGATTCTCGCGGGAAAACCGGACGTCCTTGGCAATTTTCGTAAGTACAGTAACCAGTTCACCTTGCCGCAAGAGGGTCTTTCGATGTTCCGCATGGACTTTCGCCAATTCGGCCATGAAGTAAAATTCAACGCGGGCGAAAAGCCTGCGCTGCGCCGATAGTGTCCCCGGTCCGGCATCATCGCATTCAACCATAAGGTACCAATGCAAATAATTGCCAAGTTTGAAGTTGTTCGCAGCGCGTGCTATGAGGAAATTGGCCAAAGACGAATCGTGAGCGGCGTCTTCCACGTCACTATTAGAAGTATCCTCATATTTCAGCGCTTGCACAAGCTGTAGAAGGTAGAGGAGTAGTTCTTCGTCATCAGCCTTGCGAAGCCTTTCAACTGCATAAGAACGAACTGCAGGATTGTCGAAAGTTGGCCCAAGAAGCTCAAGGGCATCGTCGACATCAATTTCAGTCCATTTGGGCAGTATTTCAACGGCTTGATGCGCTTCACCACCATCCCTCCAGTTGACCGACTTGACGAACTTGGTGAGCGCTCTCTTCTCACGGGTCAAGTAATATCGGAATCGCCAGACTAGATCCTTCTCTTCGGCGGTTAAATCCTGCGTTGGCTCATATGACAGAATCACGTTGAGTTCATCACGGATCTTGGGGTTTGGCTTCAAATCACGATCCATAATGCCAGTCCGATGACTACGGATCAGCCTCCGGTGCTTGTCCTCACATGGGTTACCGGTCTGGCCGACTTCAGGGTCATATATTCTGATGACACCACCACCATCCGCACCCTCTATTCCAGGACCAAAGCGAACTTCCGGAACAGGTTTCAGAGTTGGATTTGCATTTGCAGGGGCACTTTGCGGATAGGACGAAACGGGAGGCGGTGGGTATTCATGATCCGACCAGACGATGGGATGATCAAAGCGCGGGAAGTCGATGTAGAGAGTAAAATTCTCATCGTCAACATCTTCATCATCCGAGTCGTCTCCATCCCCATTTTTATCTTCTGTGCGTTTCTGTTTCGTGGCCTTCAGACGTAAGGCTCGTTTCCTCGCAGCTTCCTCTGCGCTGAGCTTTAACCTCTCTAGCTGACGAAATACCAGCTGGTCCATCCAATCAATGCGCGGTATATCCCCCATCTCATGCTTCTTGATCAGCACTTCAATTCGTTCCAGCTCCATCTCTTCCGATGATGGGCCTAGCGGATCCGGGGCGTTGGTCTTCCGACGTTTTGGTGGCGGGGTTGACGGCGTGGTTGTTGAGGAGAAACCGTCCGCAGCTCTATGACGATATACCTTGCATTTCTGCCTGCCCATCTTTAGTTTCCCGTCCTCGTCAAACAACGGTATAGTTGTTCCGCCAAAAGGTACGTAATGCCCCCGTGCGCCTTCGCCGCCAAACGGCGAGAGATCCCAGACAGTGATAGCCAGCTGACTTTTGAGAGGAGCATCCTTTATCGAGACCGGCATCTGCAGCCACTCGTTCCATGATCGAGCAGACTTGAAAGTCTTGTATGAGGTCTGTAGAGGCACTCCTAGCGCTTTGGAATCTGACCACAGTTGGACCGTCACGAAAAGGTCGGAGACAGGGTTCTGCGCGGAACCGATATGGCGCAATTCCGGTCGCTTCAAAAGCACGGAGAAAGGTAGCTGCTTCTGCTTGCCTTCTAACGAGCCACTTTATCACTTGTCAGCGAAATACTGCTTGGAACCATAACGACCGAAAGCATCGGATGCTGAGAAATTACGGCGGACGTACATCTTTACATGGATTGGGAAATCCACCTGAGTGGAAACTGAAAAGGTAAAGGCCTCCATCGTTAGCTCAGGGCCATTCGTATCCACTGCAGTCAGACCCCACGCCCTTCATTGCAAACACGAAGCGAAGGACTGGACTGGGTTGCCGGGGAAGGGAAGTGAAGTGACATGGATGGGGAGCTCCGGCCGGAGACGACGGAGCCGCGGCTGTTGATTGGCCGGTTGCCTGGGGCCAGCCGCCCCGATGACGCGGGGTCATCGCAGATCACGTGCCTTTACGCGTTCGGCGCGCGCCTCGGCCGGGTCGTGTTACCACAAAGAACTGCCTGGATGGCCGTTGAACTTCGACCATCGCAGGATGCTATTTGGGGATATGTTGAACCCATAGTCCACGCTGAGTTTTGTCGCATTCGCATCTCTCTCTTCTCATCTGCGCAATTAGTTGGCCCGCTTTGTGCCCTTTCTTTGTCTGTACCCTCCGACCAGTTGACATCAAACGGTCGCAACCGATCGCGTTCTTTGTCCGTCCCCTCCCCTCCACGTTTTTGTTTGTTGTCGCAGGATCTCTGCCCCTCAAGACATGGCATCTTCTCTCTCCCCCGGATCTCCAAGTCAGTCACTATCACAGGGACCGCCCTCAGATAAGGAGAACCGCCCCAGATCGACAGGTATCGCCAAAAGAACCCAAACCCAAAAGATGGCACCCCGCTCTACCAAGCGAGCACGACTGTCAGCCAGGGACTCGAACGTTCAAGGTAGCCAGCGTCCAGCAGCATCACAGACAGCCCGGAACAATGCCAGTCAGTTTTACGATCCAGATCAGGACGAGGGGGAAAGACGACAGATTCGTAAGGGCCTCAGAGATCTGACGCGGGACCTCAATGGTAAGGCTGCCTCTAGATCCTCCGCTCATCGTTGTCTGACTGGGATTTATTGTAGATTCCAGAAGTGAATTCTTACAAGCGGGAAATTACGGACTTCGGGATACCATAAAGAAAGCGAACGAGATATTTGAAAATGTCAAGCAAACTTCCGATGCCACGATTGATTCTCGGTTGCTTGTTCAAGCGGCAGATCTGTCGTACAAGAAGACCGCACAGTTGGTATTGGGAGATGCTAGCGCAGGGATAGACGTTGATGAATTCGTCTCGAAATGCATTTCTTTCATGCGCCGGGCCCCTACCGAGTCTGAAGCCTCAATTCCTAGCAGCACACAACGTCGGCGCACGGGTATTGGAAGAAGCCAGGTGGACCCCAATGACAGCGATGAGGATCAAGGAGACGCGATGAACTGGGACTGGCTCGGACGCGCGGCTTGTTTTTGTAGTAATTCCCGACCGTCGGTTCCTGGCTTCCTTCTGGGACCCCTGTCGGTACAGAAGCGCATCCGGCAGCAACCTACACGAAGGGCACGAGAACGGATTGACCCAACACGGGCTGTTGCGCCGCAAACGCTAGAAGAAAAGGACCTTGACAGGCAAGAGACTTCGAATTTGACTACCATGTGTGCCGAGATAAACCGGCTCTTGGCGAGAACACAAAACCAGGGCCAGGATGCTGTAGAGAGGCAATTATCGCAATTATCCGAGCCCCCGACTGACAAGTTGGTGCAGGAGGTGATGGCTAAGAACAATGTTGCCGATGATGGGGGCATACCTCTGTTCCAGTTTTGTCTTAACCCGAAGTCATTTGGACAGAGCGTTGAGAACCTATTCTACGTTAGCTTCTTGGTCAGAGACGGTATGGTTGGGGTCTCGGTGGACAGCCGTGGGTTGCCCACTTTGCGTAAGTCCCGCTCAGCACCCTGAATGAGCTGAGAGTCTAGTTAATCATTCTCGGACAGATGCCTCGAAGCCTCATGCACCTAGCGAAGCCCAGAAAAAGGGGGTCCAGAAGCATCAAGCCATTTGCGCCCTCGACTTTGACGTATGGCAAGACTTGGTTGAAGTCTATGATATTAAGGACCCCATCATCCCTCATCGCCAAGAGGAGTCCCAGAATACGGCCCAGTCCTGGCAAGGCTAATAAAGGACAATCCAGCTGGATTCGACAGGAGAGGAGTGATGTGTCTTTTTACTGCTGGAGTGTTTTGTTCTTGTACCAGTGGATAGCGTGATACCCATTTGTTGTGAAAGGTGTTGGTGTGCAATTTGTGATAAGGGCTTATATAACTGGTGTATGGGTGTTCTGGATGAATTAGAAACAAGGCGCGATCCACAAATAAAGAAAGGTAGAGCCTACCCCTGATGTGCAGAAGGGTAAACAATGGTCCATGGTGGGCAACCAGTTGCGTTGGCTGAGCTGTAATTGGTTCCAGAACAGCCACTCAACCAACTTTATCCTAAGTCGCACCCCCCACCCTGCTGACAGGACCCTGACAACCGGCATGTGGTTGACAGCTTGGTGGAGATGTCATGGAGTCCTTAGCTCCAGCCTTCCAAATTTGCAGGGCCTGAGGTTGCGTCTTCCGGAAATGGTTCCCAGGCACGCAGCCACAATCGCTCCTGCTGGTTGCGGACACAGAATGGGCCCGCGGTGCCTTACGTCATAGGCATCAAGCCAGTGGTTGCCTCGAGGAGCAGCTCCCCGATCGATCACTACTACTTGCCTTATCTTCCCTCGTGCAAGCTGTCGCACTACTAGATTTTCGCCAACATCACAGCTTATCAAGCAGCAAATATCTGGTGTCACCAAGTCGCTGCACCGCAGCACAACGATCATCATGTCGCCCCGCCTTTCCCCTGCGAATCCTTCGGAAGTCATGGTGATCCGAAATGTAACATCCAATGTTGTCACCATGAGTTTGCCATTTGCGCGTTTCGGTCGGCTCAAGTTCGGTGGACGTGGTACACTGGGTTCGCAGTCCTTTTCGTCTTGCTTTACTACAAGCTCATGCTTCCATGTTTATATCCTGGCTACCATCCGGGAACATGCTTCGTACTAATGCTAATGTTATCCGTTGGCGAAAATAGTCAAAATGGAAACGGGCTCTCTCGCCGTCTTTTCGCCCGTCAACCTGACCCAAGAAGTACGCGACACGATCACTGGACTGGGTGGCAGCGTCAAATATATCGCGGCTTTGGACCTGGAACATCACATCCACTTGACCACCTGGAAAGAGGCGTTCCCTGATGCTGCAATTATCGCTCCCGAAGGACTCTGGGAAAAGCGCCAGTCCAACCTCAAAACCAAAGATGCCGCACCATTCGAACACGTCTTCCGAAAGGAGTCCAACGGCCAGCAGAAGATCTCGGAGGAATTTGACGCGGAATTTGACACCGAATATGTGCATGGTCATCCGTCGCGCGAACTGGTCTTTTACCATCGGCCCTCTCGCACGCTTATTGAGGCGGATCTCCTTTTCAACCTGCCTGCGAGGGAGCAGTACTCTAAGACCAAGGAGAGCGCCACGTCTGGGGTCTTTACTAAGATGGTTTCTCCTTTGATGACTGCAAGTTCACCTGCGACTTGGCAGAAGAGGTTTGTGTGGTATGTTCTGTCTAGTGGAGACCGCCAGGCATTCTCAGAGTCGATTCGCCGAATTGACAAGTGGGACTTTAATCGCTTGATTCCCTGCCATGGGGATGTGATCGAGAGCGGTGCGAAGGGAGTTTTCCGTACGGTCATGGAGTGGTTTCTTGCCGATCGGAAGCATGTCTAGGACGGTGGATGGCCACTATTCTTCTTCGTTAATGTTTTGCCTCCTGGATTCCCTTACCTGCCAGTCTTGTTTTTCTCTTTCAGTGCGCAGGAGTTAAGCCATCCTGGAGACGACAGCATGGTGTTTCTGACCACTATGCTTTGATGTACTAATAGCATGATACGAAATCGTTAATGAGAACCAGCTGCGTTATGTCTCATAAATATCAGACAGTCTGTGTCTTCATGATCCTCCTTGTACTCCGTAGCACCCTTACGTGGGCCGGGGCGATGGAAAGCCAAGGTCCGTGGGAAGATTTTCCGGTGTTCCACACCCCTTGATTGCCGTAAGCTTAAGGTTTCCACGCGCCGAACGCTACCCAAGTGGATTAGTTACGCGTGAAGTCTCGGGGTCTCTCCGTCCTAAGGATACCACAGGATATTCCAGAGCTATCGAAAACAGACGCCACACTGTAGATGGGCTCGAACACCGATGTAGCAACTCCTGGGATATGGCCCAATGGCAGATGCCGACAGGCTTGCGGAGGTCTCCGCCACCACCCTGCCGCAGCGCATACACAGTGCACTGAATACATTGATCAACCGACGTCCACCAATGGCAGGAAGGGCCTGAACACCGGCCAGGCCTTGAAATCCGGGCTGCTGTCACCACCCGTCGCCTCTAGATGATCGGAATGCGAAAAATGACGTAGGTGTGAGTTAGTCCAGCAACAACAGTATACAGAAAGTACCCCCTCACCTATCTACAATCCGTCTTCACGTTGTTCTTGCCGAGCCAAGTCCCTGTGCAACGTTAACTGCAGTGCCACATAAGTACAAACCCCCGGCCGGTCTATCCGTGTTCCAGGCTGCCACGCAGCTCCCATGACGTCACAGCCACGGTTACTCGGGTGCAAGTTTGTTTGTGTGTTGAATTTTGGGCGTTTCCCCCTTTTCGCTCCATGGCTTCATTAATTCTTGGTCGGTCGAATGGCTTGATGGCTCCGTCTGCAGGGCGGGATATTAACCACGGGTCATCCACTAGGAAAAAAGGGACTGCAACGATCCCCTAAACCGGAGGGGGTTAAGATGGTGCACTATTGAAGTTAGCGGGTGGGTGTGCGGTGGATTGAAGCCGAGGGAGCAATAGCCTAGTGCTGGGTGCAGTGGAGAATAGCACTGTAGTAGCTCCAGCCTTAGTCGGATGGCCCGGTAGCCAGGATTATCCTGGGTTTCCGGGCTGCAGATTATGCGTGTTTACCTGGAGATGTGGCTGTGTGAGGTGAGGCGGAGGGCGAGGGCTCTATAAGTAGAATTATGGTTGCCTATGGTTAGAGTAAGTATTGATAGCCGACTGGAAGTTGAGGATGAGAGTGAGGATGAGGATGAACGAAGGATACCTAGAGCTGCCACTAAGCGCAACACAGCCATAAACGCCCTCACCCGATCAATGGCCGTCACCGAATGAAAAATTGCATCGCATCGCATCCACCCATCCATCCTTCCAGCGGGTCGATCAGTTACCCAGCATGGTTGAGGAGAATGTTGCGCCTAGACGTTGGGCAGGACGCAAGATTTCCGGCGGGCCAATCGTGGGCCGGCAAACGATGTCATGTCACTGGCAGACCCGGTGATCACAGCAGACGAACTTCGCTGGGCAAGGGAACTGGAAAATTCCCCCCCTCCCATGAATTTTCGTCGCGGATCATCGGCTCTGATCAGAAGCTTGGTCGTCATTCTTCTTATTTAAATCCCACCTCCACCTCGCCTCCCTCTCTGGTCGCTTCTTGCTGGCTATCCTACAGTTTGACAATTCCATCGGAACATCCTTACTTTCTCCGACGAATCTACATAATACTATTGACAACCCTGCATTTGCATCGACTCCACTTCGGTCAACATGCCTGTCATCTCACGCTTAGTGTCGATTGTCTTCCGCGTAGCGCAAATTGTTTGCGGTGCGGTATGTATTTGACCTGATCCATCATATGGACTCTTTATTTTTCACAAGATTGCGAGAAAGCAATACTAATTCCGCATCAATGAATAGGTGGTTGCCGGTATCATCGGCCACTATCTTGCCCAGTACAGCGGGGACGCATGGCCCCAAGCCCGCTGGATCTACACCGAAGTCGTCGCCGGTTTATCCATACTTCTTGGGCTGATATGGCTCATACCATTTTCCTCCGGGTTCTTCTCCTGGCCGTGTATGTTGTCGCGCCCGCACACGTGGTGCCTTTCGCATCGCTGACCCTTTCCGCAGTTGACGTCATCATCTCCTTCGCATGGTTCGCGGCTTTCGGTATCCTTGTCAACGCCATCCACAAATTGAACTGTGGCAGCATCTGGCACTGGGGCGGTCTCTACCATAACGATACCTGCAGTCGGTGGAAGGCAGCTGAGGCGTTCAGCTTCATTTCTGCTATTGTCTGGCTTGCTTCGGCGCTGGTGGTATGTTTGCTCTAGGGGGTGTGCTGACTCCACTTGCATACTGACAATTGTGAAACAGGGTCTCTGGTTTACCTTCCGGGTTCGCAAGGAGTCTACTCCTCCTACCTAGTAAGTTCCTGCCACTGTTATCGGAATATGCCATGGCGCTAACCTCGCATCAGTGGTCGTCGTCGCTTCGGCCGCTCTGCCGTCTAAGCGTAGGAAGTCTCAGACGCCACACAGTCCATTGCACCCTGGGCTGTGTACACTTCCGTTTACGGAGCCTCGAGGTGTTGCTTACGTTTCATACGGCACGCGACTTCCCGACTCTAACGCTCTTTTCATGCGAAACGTTCTTAAATGCTTCTAATATGACCGCCAACACTACTAATTTTGCTGGAGATTATGGTTTTTTATTCTGGGGATACACGGCTATGAAGATGGAGATGATATCATGAGTTTCTTTGTTTATACCCACCAATAGTTTGAGTTGGTTGTTCTTTAGACTTAGTGAAGCGTCCATTCTTTAATACCCCCAAGCTTTATTTTCCCAGGCTCTGGCTGCGAGCCCGTGAAAGGAAAACTTGGATAATCTATTCATTTATAACAATTATAATATGTTGACGTTGAATTTCAGGTGTCTAAATTGAAGAGCGCTATATGATCGCCATTTAAATCTGCAAATTCATATCGTTCAGCGATCGTGTCCCATTGTTCACAACGTTCCGCAACACCTCCGCCATAGCAGTTGTCCAGTATTCTACAAGCGATCCATCATTCATCCCTCACATGAGGTCTTTCGATCCGTCCTTCGGTCGACTAGGCTGGGATATTTAAGTCAAGGGATATAGTCCCTGAGATCAGGACCCTCCCCCTCCTATACATGTCAGATCGGCTCACGGATGGGACAAAGAATAGCTTACCACCGCAGGATCCACCACCACCACACCCTCCAGAACCACCACCGCATCCTCCACCGCCACATCCCCCAGAAGCACCACATGAAGCTCCACTCCCACAAGCCGCACAGTTTCCAGCTGCGATGGAAGCACCACAAGTTCCCGAAATACAATTTCCAAGTCCGTGGTGGGATCCGTCCATCGAGTGTGGCTGGTCGGGGAATAGATCACTAAGCCCGTCTACGAGATTCTCAACCGCGTCGAAGAAATTCTCAATAGCGTCCCCGACATTCTCGATTCTCTCGGGCCTGGAGTCCTCCTCAGATGAGATACTTATTTCGTCCTGTGAAGAAGAATCTGCGGCGGGATTTGGCAAGATGAGTGAATTAACAGCCGCGATGGCAGATGCGAGCGCCGTCGGGCTTTCCGCGTGGCTGGGAGAATTGGCACGCTTTTCAGCTCGCCTGAGAGACTTCTTGTGGGCTTCTAAAAGTCGCAGGGCCCGAACTTCTCTTTTGGTTGAATCCGACTTGGGCAATTGCTGAAGGCGCACAGCATTGTGAACAGAAATGTGAGGGCCACGGTCAGGCTCAGAGGCAACGTTCGGCTGTCTGTGAAGCTTCTCAGCGGCTCTGCGGGCATTGGAGATAGCTGCAGAGGCACGGAAAAGCCCATATATATCCGGATAGCGAATCGCCTCGCAATACCAACAGACACACTCGCTATAAATTCCCCCGTTGGTAACTTCACGGTATATCTTGCAAGTCCATTCAAATCCGTTACTCAGCTTTAGCTCATCGACCTTGTCATCATGGTCAATGAATCGCACTGGGCGGGTGGTTGATCCGGTACTATAGCTATGGTATCGTGCCGGGGAGAGCTGATGTGCGTGCCACGCCAGATCCACATCGAGCGTGGGTACGGCCATATGCCTGGGGTGGTCGACCATGATTTTGAAGAAGATTTGGTATTTAGCGATCAGTCGATCGGTGGTAGCGTGGAGAGTCGGGAACTTGATCCAGTCGATACGGTCCATCTGTTGGATGAACTTTCCCTGTCGGGTAACGGCGCCTGTCAAATTGAGGGCAAATGGACCGGAGTTATCCCAGTACCTTGACATCATCCGGCGAATGCACAATTTCTCAGCGCGAATGGGTGGACTCATGAATATATGGCTATCGTGAGCCATCTGGAGAGTCTTGCGCTCCTTGACCCTTTTTTCGAGATATTCGCGCAGATCGGAAATGTTGTGGCATTTGTCGGCCGTGGGGTCAGTGAACTCCAGCAGTTCGTTCCCAATAGCATGAATGAGCTGGCTTGGGTATAGGAATGACGTTTTTCTCCAGCTCTCCGGTGCTGGGAAGGGAACACCACGGATGTTGTAGAAGCATCCTGGCATAGGCCTATCGTGCTCCAGCAGTGACCGCACATCCTGACGCCACTTGGCCACCTTGAGCCGATCATGGTCAATCAAGAACTCGCACCTGTGGCAGGTAACACGAAAACCTTTGTCCGCGAGTCCCTCAAAATCGCTAAATGGATGGTCGATACATGCCCCAACTTGGCCTTTGGTCCAGTCGACGACGGCCATGCTGCTGCATTTAGGACATTGGACGGTAGTGGTAGATGGATCGAGCAGGTTATCCCAGCTGAGGCCTAGTTGGGCTTCGAAGAACTTACGTGCTTCCTCGTTTGGTACGTACTCGAATGTGCCGCCATCGATGTGGCGATCAACGAGCTCCCACGGAAGGTCAGTACCCCAGACATACATCTTGCCATACCGGATGCAGTCCTCCAGATACTTTTGTGGATTCAGCATGTGCGAATGCCATACCATGAGCACGTCTAGGTCATCCTCACTGTTAGCACACAGTTCCTTATTCTGCCATAGATTCTACGTACCTAGGGGAGGGACAAGTTTCTCCTGCCAGTCCACCCTTTTCTCGGGGTTTACAATCTTCCCATATGCATCCTTCCGAATGTCGGCTGTTGTTGGGATGGAATCCTGATCAGGGAGACAGTTGAACCACCAAGCTGTATATCGTTTCACGGCGCGTGTGATGTACACAACCCAGCGCTTCTCCTGAATAAGCGTTTGAAGTTTGTCCTGAACGGCAAGTCGATCTGTGTCTGCATCAAGGAGCCCGAAGACACCATTATTGTTGCTTATAGTATCTCGCAATTCTGAAAATGCTGCCAGAAGCTTGAGATGAACAATACATTGTTGAGAGGTGAGAAACGCTGACTCCGAAGAGGATCTCGGTAGCAACGAAGCCATGTCCGGATAAATGGCACCGTACTCTATGTTTACTGGTCTTCAGGCTCCAGAACACCCATATGTGATTATTGTGGGGGTATATATCGCTGGGTGATCAAGGCAGCAGCAAAGCCCTTTCACGAGGCCGCGAGACTGAGCTACGCTTACTCCCCGATCACTTGGACACCTGACTGCGGGCAGCATACAAGATACGAGAGTAGGTCAGCCATGATAACAACACAAATTTAGGAAATCACTGAATCTAAAAAGCAACCCCACGCTGATGACAATAATATAGCAGAACAGACACTATTTAAAACGATCAAAGCTCGACATTCGCCGCAAAGCAGCTTGCAACTGGGATGAAGATCCCGCTCTACAAAAAGCAAATCCGATTAGTTTTTGCTCCTTCGCCAAGACAACCGGGCACTTACGTTGTTGGAGAAGTCACAGCAGTAGACATGGTTCGAGGAACAGGGATCGAGGGCGCTCAGGAACTGGCAGAGCTTGCTGTTGGGGTCGCAGCATGATGCGCTTAGGTCCTGATCCCCACACTTGGCATCTTCGCCTAGGACGGTCGATTGGGTGGCGGTGGCGCCGATGATGAACAGAGGAAGAAGGAAAGTGAACCTCATTGTGGGTGACTGAATTTATAGTTTGGCTAGTTATACCAGAGGTGAGTCCAGAGTACCTAGAGCAGAAAACGGGAAACTCATACTAACCGGCAATTGGGCTGCTAGGATATAATGATGTCCAAGAAGTGTATGTCTCTTCCGGCGATATATATAACCAGATCCAAGTAGTTGGATTCGTCTTGAGTCGATAAATAAACAAACACAGAATTATCTGATCTCTGCCACAGTCGTCACCAGGGATTGAAGAATGTCGACAGTTGAAGATAATCCCCAGTTCCCTGTTTTATCCGCGTACCACTCAAGCTGAGAATGCGGGTTTGAAAGATTGCTTAACCCGGTATCTAAGCGATCTTATCTACTGATAACAAAAATCAAGCCCAGAGGCAGAAGACAGGAATGTATTCCCCTGCTTGTGACATGCATCTCTTTTAAATTTCAAACGACACTGAACGGGGAATTACATTATTATAATCTGAAAATATGACTTGTGTAAGAATATATTGAATATAAATTGATTATATATCAAGACTTACTTGTTGTAATTAAACCGAATTTCTATAAAATTATTATAATGAAGAGGGAAACCGATTTTTCCATGTTTAATATTAGACCACGGCGCCACGCCAAGTTAGTTTCAAATTCAGACCATGTCAAGCTGTAAGCCCGTCATTTAATACACTTCCCAGGATCTATCATACTCCCATCCATCCTAGAATACATGAAAACCCATGCTTTTACCCCATTCTCAACCCTCCCAGGATGTAATGAAGTCGTGGTCAACTACTATGAGGCTTGCATTCCAAGGCAGCTTGCAATCGGAACAGAGATTCCAGTCTACAGTACGTCAGTCAGTCAGCATGCCGGTCAACGCCAGGGAGCGATGTGATGGAAGCCATACATTATCGGAGAAATCACAGCAGTAGACATGGTTTGACGGGCAGGCATCCAGTAGGGCAAGGAACTGGCAGAGCTCATTGTCCGTGCAGCATGATGCGGACAACTTCTGATCGTCACACTTGGTGTCTTTCCCAAGCATCATCGAGGTGCTGGCCGTCACACCGAGAACAAAGTATGCGAGGGCGAGGAACTTCATATTGGATGAGAAGAAACGCTAAGAAGGAAGTTATTTAGTCTTTGTTGTTGACAGGGAACGGCTGTTGGAAGTGGAATGTATCGATGCTTACCAAGACTATATCTTCAATTAAAGCAGAGTATATAGAGGAAACAAGGACGGGGCTCGTGGGGAGACTGGTTCTGCGTCTTTCGAACGTTGTAGCCGTAATATGCTATATACCATCTTCTTTGGCTTATATAAGCCCTGTTTCTCGATGTTGTTGATATCCAGAAGATAGGAATGCGTAGTGGAGTAGCCATTCTTTGTCCTACATGTCGTGTAACGGTTACTGTGTATGAGTTCAGAAGACAGGCAGGAAGGTTATGATGATGGGGATCCTCACGTAATAATCATTGTATACTATATCATGGTGTATCCATTAGTGACGAGGCAGGCTTTTATTCGATCCCATCGAACCCTCGAGATGGTGTAGATATGGCAAACACGGCTGAACAAGAAACCGCTTTCCGTGAGAAAGACCAGGAGAAGGTCTCAGGTGGATGATCTACCATCCAGTATGCATTGTTGCGGCCCTGACAACAAAGTCGCGGGGTGTTATTGAGTAGGGAAAAGTATCCCGACATGGCGCGTTCTGAGCCAGTGAGCTCAGAATTCTAGTCTTTTGGCAGATAGCCGAGTTGGGAGTAGCTCGTTGCTTGGTGCGATTCACTCTAAAAGCGCACTTGGAGTGGTTCGTGACAGTAATGATGGTCTTTTTGGCCTTGTTGGGAGCAACACCCTTAGGTTGTTCTATTACACAATCCCAAGAATACACAGAGAGTTTATCAACGTAGTCTCCATTAAAATTATCATTGGGTCTTGAAATCAACCCATATAATAAGAAAAAATAGATACAGATACTGGTCATTATCTTCTCGCTCGGCGTGCATCCAGGTCAATATGGCTTTATCTACGATATTATTATATGCTCAGCCAGCAAAATTAATCTCAGTGCTAGATAATACTAATATCAACATCATGTCAGAGGATGTATATCGGAGACTCGTACCTGGCTATGGAGCTTTAGCTAACGAGGAGCTAACTGGCGCAGGCTGTTAGGCAGCATAAGTTATCTTTGACCTTTGTGCCTAGGTTATCTTTGAGTACTTGATAGCCTATGCTGTCAGCTAGCTCACAGTATAGGCTATCAAGTGATCAGGCACTATCTACGCTTGAAGATAGCCTATATTATTGACTAGCCTGGATCAATGCATAGCCTATGTTCTCTATCAGTACCTGCTCGTATTGGATATTGACCAGTGCAGGACAGTTGCAAGCTCAGGCTAACATGTAATATAAGCTACCTTTAAACGTAGATCATGCTAATCTGACATTTAAATTCCGATATAGTCAGTTGCTCTTTATCTACAAAGATGTGGTTTTACAAAAAAGGCAAAAGTATAGTGGAATTAGATGCCTTTAGATAAAACAAAATAAAGCCAAGGGTGGTAGATCGTCTCGTCATCCACTGGATGCAGAATCATTGGCAAATACTTCGTGCGCCATTCTTCTTGCATTGCATCCCCGAAGGATTCTGCATCCAGCCTGGCCCCAGTCAATAATTGCCGTCATCCTCTAAACCAGACGCTGGGAAAACAGGGCGAGTGAAGTCGAAACCTGTCAAAGATTGTCGAGTCGGTACGATCATACAGTACAGTACATACGTGATGACTAACTGGCGACTCGGAACCTCCAGCCGCCTTGGATTCTTCTCCCGCGGTTCTTTCTGCCTGTAGCCACGGAGCAACGATGCCATCCTCCTCCTTTGAGAAAACATCCCAAGACTATCCTTTGGCCGTGTTTGATCATGAGAACGACTCGGGCAGCAGTCAGTTCGTGACGGTTGAGCGGGCAAGTTCCGACTCCGCCCGGCCCGACCAGGGCGAGACGAGCGAACCGTTGCTGCCAACCTCAACCCCCCATCATCATCGCAGACCAGCACCGGAGCCATTTTCCGGCACACTCTCGGGGATCCGCACGTGGATGAAAGGCCCATCCCATCCGCGCCGGTACCAGATCACCCCATGGTTGCGCCGTTGGCAAACCGCGCCGGGCCGTCTCGTGGAGCGTTATTTCCCGAACCCCCGCGCCAAAGTCGGGCTACTTCTGACCTGCATATGCATCTGGGGCGTCGTCTTCCTCTCCATCCTGCATTCCTCCGTAGCTGGTCAGGAGGTCTCGGGCTATGGGGTGCCTGTCAAGCTTTCATACCTTGGTAGACTCTGGTATGTGGCCCACTCCCTTTTCTCGGGTTTAGTGCTCATCACTTCTATGCAGGCCGAACTCGACTGATTGTGGTCTCAATGGTGACTCCTGTCGCCCCTTTGACAAGGGGGCGTTTGCCTTTCGTTGTCCTGCAGGTTGCGCGGATGCGATCTTGCTGGAGCCGTATTTCGTAGGCCCCGAAGAGTACAATTATCGTCCTCTCGTTGTCGGAGGCAGCTCAGACGGTGATAGGAATGATGCTATTTACCGCGGAGACTCCGCCATTTGCCCTGCAGCGTTACATGCTGGTCTGATTGACAATCAAAAGGGCGGTTGCGGTGTCTTGTCTCGGAGAGGAGAGAGAACTGACTTCTCATCAGTGGAACGTAACGGAATATCCAGCATTGGATATTCGTCTTATTTTCCGCTTTCCTTTACCTTTGGCGGGGAGTCTTCAGATGCGAGCTGCCAGGACCTGCGCTGGCCACTCTTTACTTTCTCCGTTGTCGTCACTACATTGCTGTCTCTGTTCATATCTTCTCCCGCAGCCTTCTACGCTTCCATCTACTTCATCGTCTACTTCCAGGTTGCACTTTCATCGGACCCGCCCTACTCCCCCGACTACTACGAGGTCGTGTCCACCGCACTGGGCCGCTTCCTCCCTTGCGCTTTCGTCGGATTCGCAATGTACTACTTCTGTGTCCGGAAGACATTAACAGACCTAGAAGCACACTGGGACAAGACAGTCCTCTGGCTAGGCAGCTGCTGGGTGGGCGCTCTGAACACGGACACATTCGACAAGATCCCGATCTCTCGTCTCACACCTCACGACCTCCAACAACAACCAGGCGCCATACCAGCCCTCATCATCATCGTCGGTCTCCTTTGCGCCATCGTCCTCACCCAGGCCATCGCCTTCCGCAGAGAGGGGCGAATGCCCAAAATGCTTCTTCTCTACGGAATCCTGGTCTGCGGCGTCCTCGCACTAATGGTCGTACCACACATGAACCTCCGAATCCACCACTACGTCCTCAGTCTCCTATTCCTCCCAGGAACCACACTCCAAACGCGCCCCAGCTTACTATACCAAGGCCTCCTCGTGGGACTATTCATCAACGGCATCGCCCGCTGGGGCTTCGACAGCATCCTGCAGACCTCCGCCGCTCTACTCGACGGCGCCCAGCTCGGCAGCGTTCTACCTATCCTCAGTGCCCCGAGCATCCTCTCATCCCAGAACATCATCTTCAACTTCCCTGAGCCAGACGCAGACGCAGACGGGATCAGCGTGCTCGTCAACGACGTCGAACGATTCCGCACCTTCAAATCCGATGACGGGACACTGGACTCGTTCAACTGGACCCGCCATATGGCCGATGAACCGGAATACTTCCGCTTCGGATATATCAAGGTAAATGCCCTGGGTGGTATCTGGTACGAAGATTTCACGACCCCGGCGACCTGGGAGGTAGGTGGGGAGTGGAGTCCACCTTCATCTTCATCTCCATCGGAGTAAGAGAATTTTGGATATAAAAACATATAGCATTGGATCTGTACCATATCATACCATACCATACCACACTAACATTGGATAAATCAATAATCTCATACCAACTCTGTATCGTACACGACCACCAAGAATACCAGACCTAGACCACTTCTAACCCCAGTAAACTAATATAATTATAGTAGTATACCTCAGGCAGAAACATCTCTCTAGACAAAGACACATGATCATCTTTTGAGCAACCCATCCAGTCCAGTCCAATGCAGTCCAATGCAGTCCAATGCAGTCCAATGCAGTATAGGAAGCAAACCCAAACCGAACTCCGAGGCCAACTCCTGCCCAAAATGCAATATAAAATATCCCCAGATCCTGCAAAAAGAAAACAATAATACAGTCCAGTCCAGCCCAGCCCAGCCCCGTGTAGTTTAGTTTATCTCTCCAAACCAGCAGAGAGACAGACAAACACAGAGGCAGAGATGCAATGTGGCGTAGCGATATACCGAAAAGAACGTATCGCAAGTAAAGTCAAGTCTATACCAGACAATAACCAAACAGAAGAGAGAGAGAGATCACTCAAGGTAGTTATTACACCGAACCTGAATAAGATTCTCCTCTCCGTTCTCACTGATAACCAGGGCGGTCAGTTCACCGCCCCGGACGCACCCGGTATCGATACCTTTGGTGTAGGTAGTGATGTCGAGGGATTTTTCCGAGTCGTGGCCGTAGATTACGGTCGTGGTGCGGGATTTTGCTTCGTCGATGTCGGCGTTTTTGAGACCCGAGTAGGTGGTGTAGGTGGTGGATTGGTGTTTGTTGAAGAGCTGAGTGATGGTTAGTATTATCTCAGGGTTTCACGGGTTTGGAGGTGGTGGAAGAGGGGAGACGAACCTTGGTCCATCTAATCCCATCGCGCTCCGAACTAGGCAAATGCGTCTCCAAATCAATGCTCAGCATATTCATCACGCTGTACGGATCCTGCTTCTCCAGCTCCACGCCCGGAACCAGTCCGCCGTGCACCACTGCAACCCGGCCCAGATTAGGAACCTGTCCTAGATCCAGAATCACCGGGCATGCGTCCAGCCAGTCTGCCTGTTCGTCTGTCAATGCGCGCGCTAGATCTCGGTCCCGCTTCGCTTGTTCCGTAGACTGGCCATCGAGGTACTCGTCGGTGGAGTTGTCGTTTAACGTCCCGGCTTCGACCATGTCATGGCGGAGAACCAGGACGCGGTCTTCGTCGTTTCCGCGAACACACGATGCGGAGTACTTCTGGGCGAGGTCGACGACGTCGGTGCTCTCGGGGCCGCGGCTGACCATGTTTCCGGTGAAAATGAGGTGGTCGTTGGTTGGATTGAAGAGGAGTTCTTCGAGGAGGCGGTCCACTACCATCACATGTTAGATCCATCCCTACAGCACAAGAAACAAGGGGAAGAAAAGAACATACGCTCAGTCCTACAACCCTGCACATCCCCCACGACAATCAAGCGTTTCTCGCCCGTGGGGATCAAGCCCTCATCCAATCTCTCCAATTGCACAATATTATCGAAACTCGGTAACGCATTTGTTCCGAACCACCCACCAACCTCCTCCTTCACCTCAGGGTCCAGAGCCCGCAGCAACTCCGCATGTTCCTCCAGCCGCGGGGAGAGGAAATACACCCACCCCACCGTACACGTAATCACGAGCATCAGGTACACGACGACATAGCGGCGGAAGCGCGGAGCCGTGATGATGGACAGGACCAGCTGCATGCATCTGGCGGGGTCGGAGGGTTCGTCCGGAGGATGGGTGTATTTGTTGCTGAATTGCCAGTCATTGCGCACGTAATCGATTAAGGGCCGGGTGTAGCGCTTGATGCGTTGGGACGGGGGGTGGGGGGAGAAGCGGCTGTCGTCCGAGGTGTCGGAGGAGTATTCGAGGCTTTCGGTGTCGTGATAAGTGGCCATGATGGGTTGTCGAGCGAGTGGTGGTGGGAAGGGAGGGGATGATGCTGGAGGTGGAATGAGGGATGGATAAACAACGACCGAGAAAAGAAGAAGGAAAATCGCGACGATCGGAAGGGATCGTCGACACGGCTTTGATGTGGCAGGGCAGACAGCGTCCGGCCCATCAGAGCGCGAAAGAAAGAGAAAGCCCCAGGCCGCGGAATGTCGACGGGGAGGTTCCCGTCTTGTGACGCCTTACTCGAAACAGGTTTCACTCCCCCGTGCCACCATCCCTGCTGCTAGCCTCCTCCGGTTAGGCCCGCATCCCGTCTTTCAGGCCCATGCGCCACTAGGCCCGGTCAGGCTAGGCGTTGCTATTCTGAGTGGGCGCGTAATCGTCAGGGTCTCCAGCCGAGATGGAGTCGTGTGTTCTATATATACCCAACTCATTTTTCTATACTCCGTACTCTCTATATTGTACATATATTGTACATGTTGCATTGGCATACATCATCACGTTAGCATCGCCTGGTCGTTACCGATATTGCTCGTGAACCTCCATCTCTTTTTGGCGCTTCTCCACCAGTTCGATCGTCTTGGCGTCGTACAGCTCTTCCACCTTCTTGCCGCCCAGAAGCACTTCCTTTTCATGGCGGGTGGCCTCATCCTTGGTCATGCAGACCAGATCCTTCAACTGCAGCGGAACGAACGTTTGGCCCTCCTTCATCCACTCCGGATCGGGGCCGAAGCCTCTCTCCGGCCGCTGCCAAGGCACCAGACTGACCCGACTGGGGAGGCCACTGACCGCACTCTTGCCGCGCCAAATCTCATCGACCAGATATCCAACATCATCCTTGCTGATGGGCAGGCGAAGCCCGACAAGGCTGGGGCCATACTCCGCTCTGGCCAAGCGCTCTAGCGTGCCCTGCAAGGCCGCCAAGACTCCATCATACAACTTGTCGCGGCCCTTTCCGCCTACGCTGTAGTCCATCGGGTAGGCGGCAATATCGCAGATGACGTGATTCGCCACGGTGTAGCCAAACACCGCCGGCATCGTGCCCAGCACTGGGAGGATTCGCGCCCGGAAGTCGGGCAATACACTCAACTCACCCACCTGGCCTTTGCTGAACTCGGCGTCCGCCAAGGGGAGGAGAGTAGCCTTACCAGGCCCGGGCTTCTCAGTGGAGAACACGACAGGGATGCCCGTGTTCACACCCAACAGCTTCAGGCGCCGACGAGTACTCCGCGACAGGGGGTCATCGGTGCTGAGTGAGATATCCCCGACCGTAACACGCGTAGGATCTGACTTGCATCCTGCCCCCATCGCCGAGATCACGGGGATTTGGTGCGAGTGGCAGTAGTGAAGGAGCTCCACCTTGGACGTAATGTTGTCGATGCAGTCGAGCACATAGTCGGGCTTGCGTCCTTTGTCATTGTCATCCCACGACCAAGGCGCAAGGAGCTCATCGGCGACCGATCCTCCGAATAATTGGTTCCGGCAGTCGAACTTCACCCACGGTGTGATCTGCTCCAGTCTCTTGCGAATGCAATGCACCTTTGGCGTTCCGACGTCAGCGAGCGTCGCAAGAGCGTGTCGGTTCAAGGACGATAGCGTGACTTGATCGAAGTCGATCAGACGGATCTTGGACACGCCCGAACGAGCAAGAGATGCCACCGCATGCGACCCGACTCCTCCACATCCGACCACGATTATGTATGACGACCGGAGCTTGGCGAGGCCCTCATCAGATAGGAAGACACGGTTTCGGGCAAGTTGTTCGAGGATGAGCTCTAGACAGGTTTCTTTAGCCAGAACACCTAATAAAAATCGCGCAAGAGTATATAAGTACCGTCATCGTAGTCTCCTTCCTGCGCCCTCCGAGCAAGAGCCGCACTGCGCTCATCTTCTTTGCTCAGCTGCGCTGCAGCCGCGACGCCGTATTCTGTGAGCTATCCTCAATTAGCTGACACCACCACATCACCTCCCAGAAAAGCATGAAATACCTTCTCCGCATGATGTTGACCGTCAATATCCGGAACAGACGCCTTGAGTCGCTGCACGGCTTCCTTCCTCTTAAACGCCTGATAACTGAAGATCGCACCCGCGACCGCAGCCCCAGAAATCACCGCGGTAGCAGCAAGCTGCGACTGATGCGAGCTACCGTGGCGCTGGATCCAGGATGCCATCTTGGACACTACCCCTCCTCTTTCTTCTCTATGCGGACTGAAATTGCAGTGGCGACTCTAATTAAATAGTCGCAGGGATCTATCACAGTCAGAAAATGTTTTCGCATCAATCAAGAGCCTGTAAAGACACCACAAGGGATTGTACAAGGAGAATAACATACCATAATCCAAGCAAAAAGCAGCGAGCGAGCACCTGAAAACGAAGCGTTACGTATTTCCAGTGGCAGTGGGACTGCGCCCACGAGTCACGTGCGACCCGCGTCTGCTACAAAACCACGCGCCGCGCCGCGCCGCAATCTATCACCAGAAACGAAACAGTGGTATCATCATTGTCTCTCACAGCCATCTCTCTAATGCGAGTAGATCGGTCTGCGAAGAGCAGCTTCCTAATCTCAATGACGATAACACCACACAAGAGCTTTCTCAAGACACACCTTATGAATACATTTCAGGCAGTGGACTTTATCCTTCGAGTGATCGAATGGAAGAAGACATTGGCTAGGTGTGGGTGATTGAGACTGAACAGAGATCTAAGAGATTAGTGAATGTGCTTTGTGTTTACCACCATCCTACCACTATCGAGTGTTTTATCTTCTTATGTTGTGGATAGCCTTGATTTGCTCATTTTATTCCATCTTTCATGAACGAGAAATCCCGATATCGTCTGCACTAACCACCCCTCTTCTCACATCCCCCCAACCCTCAAAAAGATCCCCTTTTTCTATGCCAAACCCCGCCAATGATGACATCCCAACTCTAGCACTCACTCCGAGACCCAACTCACTGCTCCATCTGTTCGCCTCATCAAAGGTAACGATGTCGAGCATTGTCGATGAAGAGTGATAAAAACGGTAGTTTTCAATCTGATGGCGTACACCTACCTCCCTTCCACTTCCCTTTCCTTCCCCTCTATTTAGTGCCTATCGAGCTCAATTTATCTTACTAACATTGCCCAAAAGCTTCAAATTGCAGTCGTGTGATGTCTACTATGGCAGAGATTGCTTTGCACAACCCATCGTGATGTGGATGATGTTGGGCTCTATCTTATAACTGGATCGATTTACTACATGGAATATAGCTGAATAGCGAGATAGGTACATGAGAGGGAGAAGGGAAGGGAAGGGAGGGGAAAGACGCGAAAGACAGACAGCCCAGTGACGAATCCGAATCAAAAGCCAAATTTGCATGGTATCCGGCCTACACGTGCATTGTGCACCATCCATTGCCTGGAAACCGGTGAGAACCTGAGAGCTAATCTGAGGGCTGTCTTCATGTGGGAGTTGATTGATGATATTGTGGGCTACACGATGATGCTGTGATATGGCATTTAATATAGCAGGTGTGGATTATCATGCCAGTATACAATACAACATCATTGTCTTCTGTAGCCCAAAGACCAGTATGCTAAGAGAGGAATCATTGAAAAAGCAAGCAATTCTATGACCTCTGAAAAGACAGCACTAATAATCCATTCGAACCAAGCACAACACAAAACAAGAAATCTATAGACACACCTCATCAATCAACCCATCCCCCTCGCCCTCACGAAACCCCCCTCCCCAAAGCCTCCAGCACTCTATCCCTCCACATCAACCTCTCCCTCAGCACCTCCAACCCCAACTCATCCCTCTCCCCAACAACCCCCTCCCCCTCCTCCACCCCCAACTCCACCCTTCCCCTCACAAACCCCCTAAACGGCTCCTCTATATCCTCGAACCCCAACCCCCCATTCCTCTCATCCACACACATCCTCCCCAACCAATCCAACTCCCTCCCCCACCGCTCAAACTCCCCCATCACCAACCCCTCCTCCTCCTCCCCCTCCCCACCCTGCACCCTCCTCCCCCGCAACCTCAACCTCAACCTCACCACGCCCTCCACATACCGTCCCCCCCTCAACATCTTCACCGGATACAACCTCTCCGATTGCCGTCCCCTCGAACTCACCGTCCACCCCCGAAAGAACTCCTCCGCCGTAGGGATCCTACTATCCGACGTCACCATGTAGTACTCGTCTCTCGGATGCGGTCTTCCCAGCGGCGGATCGGGAAAGGATCCAAAGAGACGTGACTTGGCGTACAGGTTTAGGATGTTTACTCTCCCGGCTCCGGCTGCGTGGAAATGGGCGTCGGGGACGGGACACCAGGACGTCGCTTTGTGGGTTTTGCATCCTCGGATGTCGCCGCAGAGAGGGAAGTGGGACTGTAGGAGGAGGGTTGTTGCGTGGGGGAGGTGCGGGTCGGGGATTATCCAGCCGGAGAACTGTATGTTTGTGTTATGTTGGTATTGGTATTGGTATTGGTATGGATTAGGTGGGGGTTGTGGTGTTGGTGGATGGATGGAAGGGGGGAGGGGAAGGGGAAGGGGATGGATGGATGGGGAGGGAGGGAGGGGGAAAGCAAGCTCACGATACTCTCAGCAGGATAACCCAGGATAGATATTGCGGGTTCTGCCCAGATGAAAGCGGGGATTCCGGCTTCGTCGAAGAGACGGGCTACGAAGCTTTCTGTTATGGAGAGGTTGTGGGCGGGGAAGGGGATTGAGTAGGGGTGGGGTGTTGGTGTGGGAAGCATTTTTTTTCTTTCTTTTACTGTTTCTTTTTACTATCACTGTCGAGGTGGAGTACGGGGGGGAAGATATAGGAGAATCTACTTTTGTTATTGTTGATTGTGATGATGTAGTGATCGAAATGATAAGAAGGAGAGGATGGAGGGAGGCAGAGGGTGTGGTGTCTTATATAGATTTGGATTACGGCTTGATACAAGGGAATGTTGGGAGTTGTCTTTTATACACAGGTTAACATGATCTGTAGTTGCCATTCGTCTGCGATTACCACCTGGAATGATGGGATGATATGGCAGTGTCAGAACGTTCCCTAATTCGTCCTTCATGAAGCCATAGTCCTTCCGTATTGAGACTATCGGCATTATATGGTATTGGACGAAGTCTTAACCAACAAGTTATGCTTCGTTAAAGTTATGATGACTGTCTGATATAATTGTTATATTCCAGTTTATGCAGGTGAGTTATTGGTAGGCTTGCATTTGTATGAGACATCTCATCTAGAGAGACCTGCTAAGTCTTGACAAAAGCCATGTATTTTGATAAAAAGGAAATCGATATTTCCAGGGAAAATTCAACACACTATGTTCCAATCAACGCAGCCGGTGTGATGGTATAGTTGGCGCTAATATTGATCGCAGCCGCATACATGCACCTGTCATGACCACCACAATTGGCGTGAAAGACCATCCTCGTTCCATCAACAGATGGTGTCGCCCCCCCAGGAGACTTGAGCCCAAAGTCTCCGGATTTGAACAAAGGCCGCTCAGCCCTGATGTATGGACCACGCAGAGATGTCGAGTATGCGTACTTCACGTTGTACTTGGGCGATGTGTAGCAGTGGGACGAGAAGAACAGATAGTACACGCCCTGATCTGTCAGGATGATAACAGGGGCTTCAACCAAAGGCCCGTCGACCTTTTCGTTGGTCAAGATCTCAACCGGGTCACCAACCGGAGTAACCCCGTCGTTCTGAAGCTGTTGGAGCAGGATTGGTGTCGGAACAATGGGCTTCTTGCCATTGTTGCAGTCTCCTCCGTGTCCAATGCTGTTGCCATCGGCTTTGTAGACCACGTAAAGTGTTCCGTCAGCGTCTTTGAATGGGGCTGGGTCAATCGCGCCGCCCTGGTCTCGGGGACATGCGAGAGTTTGGTTGCGCGGCACATAAGGCCCCAGGGGATTTGTTCCGTTGGAGACTGCGGCGCCGACGCAGTGGTGGCGGAGCCAGTCTTTCAGTTCGCCGGAGTAGTAGAGGACGAATCGGCCGTCTTCCTACTGCGCTGTTAGTGGTAGTTGGTTTGGATATGGCCCGACTCACCCGTTGAATCACATCCGGAGCGTAGTGATTGATGTTTGTTTCCCAACCGCTCAGAGTCGGCAATACGTCGTATCCCTGCAGTAGGGCCCAAGTGCTGAAATTCTTCGATGTAGCCACCGGGACATGGGGAACGTTCGGATCATCCTTTGCGGCGTCTGTACCATATGCATACCACGTGCCATTCACATGGACCAGGCCAGGATCGGGAAAATCATCCACAGAGCGGATTGGGCGATTGGCTTTATTGTGGTAGCTCGGATCGTCAGGCGAGCCTCTATTGTCCAGCAGGACCACCGGGACAGTTACCACCACGACGATAATGGCCACACCAAGAAAAATGAGGATAACCAGCCATGCCACCTTCTTCCGTGTCCAGATCATGGAGGCTCTTGCGCCTTGTTCCTCTGGACTAGGCAGCTTCGCGGGTGATATACCCTCTGCGCCTTCATTGGATTGTGCGGACTGGATCCATGTTGTGGGCGGGCTCCTGTCACGATTCAGGATTGAGCGTATGCGTTTCATGGTATCTACCTGCACCTATTCCGCGATGTAACATCCGCCACGCGAACCAGGAAATGTGTCCTAGTAGGGTGTCATCCGCGTTGTCGTCGGATGTCAGAGTCGAGGGTTAGCTATCTGAGCCAATGGGAGAAGCCATTGGGAGAAGCCATTGGGATGACCGAATTCTAGGCCTACGATAACAAACACATCGAGAGTGGCAGGAGCCAGGTGGTGACAATCTGGACGGAAGCACGCAAGCCATTGTGAAACCGACCGAGCGAGACTCCAGTCTAACCATTCCTAAGCCGTCGATGGTCGGGGCGATCGGCCACCGTCAACCGTGTTGCAGTCGGCGCTTATCTCAGCGACCAGCCAGTTTTTAAGGCTGGGGTTATCTAGTAAGCATTTGAGATCGCGGATATGGAACTGAATCAAACGATTCCCTTCTATGGCTGGAACGAAGGGATTCCACCGGATAACAGGAGTCTTGGACAAAAACCATAGCCATTTCGACGATCGGGTCATGGTGTTGACCCGCAGCACTTCTATTGATAGCTCACAGGATCAGTACCTTGGTTCAGCTCAAAGTCATATACAACCACAGCTCGCTTTCGTGTAGCTCGGGCGGGAAACAGGTTTGGAGGTTTCATTCGACCGACGAGTTGTACAGGACTGTTGGAGTAGCATCCATCCAGGAACCGATCCAAGGTTGGATGGCGCTAGCCGTATCTGGGAATTAACGGAGCTGACAGTGACACCCGCAGCCATTCAGCGCTTCCCCGTGTTACACGTGACGGTACATAGAAACGGTCGGAATCTGGATGTTTTTTCCAACCAAATTGGCAGAGCGCAGGTCTTTATACTCGGTTCAATGCAGGGATTAATACTCCGTTATACTCGGTGTATATTAGAAGTACGGTGTACCAAAAAAAGTATTTACGAATAAGATCGCGGCCCAGCAAAACCACGGACTTAGATGTATTACACTGAAGTTACCAGATAGTGATCCTTAGTATGTATTATATCTTGTGGTACATTTTATCAGATACCATAAACTATCATAATAAAAACCACCGTTCTACAGATTTCCGACCACCCCATAGAAAGCGAATCTGACGAGGTGGCCGGGATCCGCCGTATGTTTGAGATGCTGATTTGTGGAATAGTAAAATTTCCATTCATTCTCTATTGAATGATTACTTCGACAATTGTGACAGCCGAGGATGTTGGTCGAAGAGGAATGGAGGTAGCTGAAAAGCAGATATAGAAAGCCACTCAGAACAAAGTAATAGCCTTTGTCGTACACACCCTCAGTCAGCTAGAGGGAAGCCAAGGTAGAGCTAACTTGAGAGAAACACAAGTCGTGGGAGCCTTTAATTTGGTGAAGGGAGAAAAGCCAACAGAAGTGACCTGGAAGAGGAAGGCGCTTCACCCACAACGTGAATTATTTTCAGCGTGAATGAGAAAGTGTTTTCACTTCTGTTGGTAGTCACCTCTTCATCCCATCCCATCTCTTTCATCCTCTCCCCATAAGCCTCTAGTACGCACTTCTCTTCTCGCAGCCCTTTCAGTCTCTGCCAATTCTCAGCAGGTTGCGTTTATCAGGGTGACAGGTTTCATTATTCTGGCACTGGTGAAGTTCAACTTGCCAGCTTTTGAGGATGGAGTAGTCGACCTGTTCGTTCCTCGGGATGGGATTTTGCGACCCTGTTCAGGGAAGATGGCACAAAATTCTGCTCAACCAACATGCTGGTGCTCGACACATCACTGATCCCTTCTCTGGTGTGGATTTTGACTCCGACCAAGTCCAGGCAGTGATTAACACTCTGCTCAATATTCCTGGAATAACTTGGACAGCTGGTCAGCAGAGAGTTATTGAGTCGCTCCGCGAGTTCCCAGAGCGTCTCCTGCTAATACAAGGCTTTCCAGGGACGGGTACAACTTTGAATTTGATGGGAATAGCAGATGTTTGCCGTCTTCTAGGCATTCATGTACTCTATGCTACTCCCACGCACTTCGAAGGTGACGCGACATGTGACACTGCTGATAAGTTCATGCAGCTCTCTGGTATGTTCATGGACATCTTGCGTATGTACCGACCAGTTTCGGAAGCTAGGGCTTTCCGAACCCACGGAAGGGAGACGAGAATGAATGCCACCTAGGATGAAGTTCACGAAAACTTCAATCCATCGGAATTTACCCAAATGGTCCCAATGCCACAAAGTGCCATTGAAAATGGGAACTTTATCCCGATGAATGTGTCCTCAGCTCATCATCAATATGAAAGAGGGCCACCTCGCCAAGTCATACGGGGTCCCATCTAAACATTTGGAGGGCCATGTGATTCGTCTCGCCATGAATGAAGAAAGAACACTTATCGCATCTTACCCGCCAGAGGAACAGATTGCCAAGTCGAAAGGTGATCTGTATGATCTGATCGATGATGACTTCATGGACCCGGAAGGTGAAGAAGTTGACATGTTGGCTGAGATTCGGAGATTCACCAGTATGCTCCAAGAAAAGAGCTTCCGGCAGTTCTCTGATGAAGATAAACGAAAGACACTTCTAACATTCAAGTAGGCCGAACAGTTGGGTGTCGACGAACCTACTTTTCTTATTTGGACCAATAATAACGCCGTTGATTCAATGATCGCAACTCACTTCGGAAAAGACACGAAGGCAATCATCCAGATCAGAGACGAAGATTTCAAAGAAACAAGCAGTTTCATTATCGGTCTGTCCTTGCGGAGTTTCCGAACGAAGAACGTACGGTGGGGAACTTGAAAATCACCCATCGACAGACATATGGGATCACCGTCTCCGGGGTATCTCAAAGTCATGAAGGCACAAGTTCTAACTGGACCGGCACCCGCAATTGGTCCTTTAGCGAAAGACAACGATTCGGATGTCCCTTCCTCTACTGATAGACCTAGAGAACGGAAAAAGTGAGGGGGGGCAGTTAATGTATCTTCTATTCGTTGGATTCAGATACTCTGTTTTTATTTAGATGCTTCTAAAGCCGGATCTCACCTATCCCGGAAGATATATGCCTGGTTGACCAGAATTTCATTCTCAATAAGTGCCTACTAGTAGGAGATGTACAAGCATGAACCTCTACGCATTGCGGTGATTTCTCTAGATACTTGAGATAGAATGGCTTAGAGAGAGGCCCACCCAATCACAAGAGATTTATAGACCACGCACCAACCATCCCAAGCGGAGCCAGGCGCTATACCGCTTCCAGTAATTCACCGTCACCGCAGAATACGGAGGAATCCACGAAAAGATCCTGCACATTAAGATAGCCTATGAAAACCGTGGTGTGGTGTGCCATTTGCGATTTATCTACACCTGGAACGGACATGGAACAAATAGGTGGCCCGAGTCATGCAAGTGTCACTATCACGCGAATTTGGCCCCTGTCCGCGTCGTCGACTAAGCGCCGAAGCCAAGTCGGCCTGCAGGCCGGCCCAGCGTATGACGCGGCTTCATCGCGCGCTGACGCAGTGCCCACCTCCCGGTCTACGTAACCAGAAGCCGTTTCCTCTTCCGATGGTCTGAGGTCCCAGTCGAGATGTAGAAGCTGAGAAGGGTCAAGGCGAGGGTAAAAGTAACCTTATCTCAGCCGGGACTCGTGGGATCTAGACCAGGCAGTGGATCTGGGCGGCCCTGGAATCGTTGCGATCCAGGCGACCGACAGGGCCGAAAACGGCGACACAACAGATGGATGGCGGGGGCGCAATACCACTTCGCATGGGGGGTTTATCGGAACTAAGCCATCACGGATCAACCGTGTCAGATGAGTGTGAGACAAGCCAGGGTGCCAAGGGGAACTGCACAAATCCTCCATCCACCAAGCCGGCAGCCGATCATGGCCCGTTGCGGAGGAGAGAACCTGGTGGATGCCAACGTCGCAAAGCCAATGCTGGCTGCTGAGAGGAACCGGTGGACTCCACGGCCATCTTCCGTGGTTGACTGGGTCGGAGGTTATTGACTCAGCCCCTGAACGGTTCCAACATTATTGATCGGTTCATCTGAAGGAGGTGGAAAGTGGAAGGTGGAAATTGAACGGGCAAATGCTTATCAGCCGATGCGCCCGCCGTCTGACGCCACCAACTTGCCGTCGTCACTCGGCCCACTGCTAGGCTGAGCTCAATCTTCTTTCTTCGGCCTCGTCTTCCTTCAGCACCATCTGGCCTCTTCTCTTTCGCTGCTCTGGTTTCTGGTCGGCTTCTCTTCTAGAACGCAATTCCTCGCTGCCAAGCAGCCCTGCAACCCCCCTGACCGGTCAATTGTTTTCTTTTTTGTTTACGGACCCCCGGCCATAGCGACCGCGCAACCCCCGAAACTTGGACGCTCTTACGAACCACCCCAATCCTCCCAGTCGCATCCTCGCAAGAAACAGATATGCCTGATTTCTGACCCCTTTCTCGACGACACGGACTTGGACACCAAATTATACCCGGATCTGGTGACGTCGTTGCCTGGCTTTGATCTGCTTTGATCGTCGGCGGAGGTTGCGGAGAAACGGTAGCGATCCTACGTCGTCCAGCTGCATGCCAGCTCATTGCTCCTGTGCGACAATTCATCGGATTTACAATCCTCCCCATACTTCATAGCGATGCTCACCTTCCGGAAGTCGCTATTCGCGGCTGTTCTGTTGATCACCTTTATCGTCTACCTCCGATCCTCGCATCCCGCCTCTTCTCTGCCGTCTCCAAATTCCGCCTCCCCAGGACACAGCTACAATGAGGACCAAACAAAGGGTGTCCAAAAGGGTGGAGACAAGGACACTGTACAACAGCTACCGCTGATGCCCCCACCGACCGCCCCCTTGCGCGATCGCTTGCGCTACCATTTTTCTTACGACCTGGAAGCCAAGTTCCCTGCATACATCTGGCAAACATGGAAGTATACGCCGTCGTCGATGTTCTTCAGCGAAAGTCTCCGTGATCCAGAGTCCAGCTGGTCCGAGCTACACCCCGGATTTGTTCACGAGGTCATTCCGGATGATACACAGCGCCACCTGATCAAATATCTGTTCGGTGCTGTTCCTGATGTGTACGAGGCTTATGATTCTATGCCCTTGCCCGTGTTGAAGGCCGACTTCTTTCGGTATTTGATCCTCCTGGCGCGTGGTGGGATTTACAGCGATATCGATACGACAGCGCTGAAGCCCGCGTCCGACTGGCTGCCGTCGGAGCTTGACTTGGCTACTGTTGGGGCGGTGGTTGGCATCGAGGCTGATCCTGACCGTCCCGACTGGCATGACTGGTATGCGCGCAGAATCCAGTTCTGTCAGTGGACCATCCAAGCCAAACCGGGGCACCCTATCATGCGCGATATCGTCGCACACATTACCGAGGAGACTCTGCGGATGAAGAAGGCTGGGATCCTGAAGGTTGGCAAGATGGATAAGACCGTCATGGAGTACACTGGCCCGGGCGCTTGGACGGATGCCGTTTTCCGGTACTTCAACGACCCGGACTACTTCAACATTGAACCCGGTTCCACCTTGAATGTTACCTATGAAGATTTTACGAACCAGCAAGGGTATAAGAAGGTGGGAGACGTGGTGGTCTTGCCCATCACTAGCTTCAGCCCCGGAGTGCACCAGATGGGCGCCGGGGATGTCGATGACCCCATGGCCTTTGTCAAACATCACTTTGGAGGTATCACAATCTGATTCTCCAAAAGCTGAAATGGAAGCTGACATGTTTGCCAGGCACCTGGAAAGACGACCCATCTCTATGAGCCCCTACAACGCACGCCCCTACACCGCAATTTCCGCAAGGTTCAATGACTTAATGCGACAACTGAGTCTAACAACACTTTGAATCGCTCTACCACATAATACACGCCCTTACAGAAAACGAGTGCTTCATATCGGTGGTATATCATGAGGTTCTTCCAGCTTTACCTCGGACGAATCTACCCACGACCAAGGACACTTATCCATGACTGCGTGCATGGCAACCCCCAATCCAAATACCATCCCGTCCTCTATGCCTCGGCAACCATTTGAATCAGCCATTTCGGCCTTAATCCCGACGTCTTTCGCTCACTCGAGCTGACCCTGATCACTTCACCAGTAACGTTGATCTTTGTCGGAGTGACCTGTCGCACATGGGTTTACGAATCACGGCTCATATTCGCTCGTCTTTTCAAGACAAGCATATGCGAGCTCCTGCTCTACCACTAGCTTTTTTTCCCCACTTGATACCGCCGCATCGTCCCGCGGGACGTTTCGTGTCTTCTTCTCTGTGTTCATATAGATATCCTATATTTTAGTGTTTGGATCAAAAGTGACGAGAATCTAATACCCACAGGCTGGGAATGAAGAACGAGCGAGCATGGCCTCCAGACCAAGCATCACCACCTTCCTAAATCATAAACAACACAATCTCCAACATCTGTATAAATAACAATATCCGCATGCTTCGTACCTAAAACATGATTACCGAGATATATCACACTTTACTTTATAGTACTATCATATTAAACACGAACTTGAAAAAAAAAGAAGAGTGGGTCAAGCCTTCTCCCTAAATAATACCGTATGTATGTTGTAGTGGAGGAAGGGGGAGTTTGGCTGGGGTTCATAATTGAGTCAGGTTGGTTATTGGGATGGATACTAGTTTACGTGAGTATATTGTATGATGTCTTTGATATATATACTATCATTGTGATATTGAGATAACTGGAGTTTCTAAGTAGGAAATGGGTACTAGATTGCTAAAGGAACTAACTAATGTTTCACAAAAAAAAAATGTCACCTTAAACATCATGACACAATCTAAGAAAAGAACATTCGCATCATCACAAATGTGGTATATTATTACCACAGAAAGGACTCGGATAGGATAAATTATGAGCATGACGCTCAGTCAGCGTTATTAGCACAGGTCCAAACAGCGCTGTTGCTGTCCTGGCTGATCGCATCCCCGGACACATATAATCCCATGCCGCACTGTAGTGCTGTCAGTAGGGACAATCCAATGAAGGTGGGTATAGAGACGTACGATGGTGATGGCCATAGCCAGAATGAACAGATTGGCGATACTCAGAAGGATCTTCTTGGGTGATGCGAACCATGAGCCCTTGTTCAGGACAAACCAGAATATCGCGGGGAATCCGTCTGAATGCTTGGTTAGTATTTATGGGAAGAGGATATTTCAGTTTGTGGACTCACAGGCAAACCAGCAACCGAACAGCGCAGTCTGGAAGTAGGATTAGTATATCTGTCGCACGGGGGAAAGGGTAGACGTACGATCAGACTCAACAAGTCATTGAAGACTGGGATGGACTCGGCGATCACCCATGCCACTATCCACGAAATAACACCAATAGCGACCCATGACCCGATGGAAAACAAGCTGCGCTCGTGCATGCGGTCCGAGCCACGGAATAGGCGCACGTAGACATACTTGCTGGCAACATGGCCATTGACGATTCCGGCGATGAGAACCTGAGCTTTCAGTCAGTGAGGGGGGAGGGGGTTACTGGAGAGTAGGCAAAATACAGTTGGGATGGCTAGGCCGTAGGCCACTTTCTTCATGAGATGTCCTGCGGAGCCCAAGGCGGGGGATTGAACGTCTTGACCGACAAAGCGATAGATCACTACTGCACTAGCTATGTATAGTGATGTGTCGATTATTTGGAGCACTGAGAGAGACTTGGTAAAATCTCGGGGTTTATCCATCTCGGAGATGAATCCGAAGAAGGAGGCATGTCCCACTGTCAATTGCCATGTGATCAGTTGGGCTCTATGACGGGAAATATTGAATGAGATAACTTACCATATGCAAAAAAGAGGTTGCTGACAGCCAAGAATTCCTTGTTGAGGCTGAGATGGGTGGTCACAGCAAGGGGGATTGAGCCCTTATATTCTACACCCACCGCGATCATTGTGGCCACCGTAGCTGCCACGATGCTGAGAAAAGCTGAAGAGAGATGAGTTAGTCCGAAGCCAAACTGGGATTTGTGAGGTATATGAGATGGGTGTCCCCTACATGCAATTGACATCCAGTATACATTGCCCATGGTGCGTGGTAGGGCTCCGATGCAACTGACCACCAACGAGATGACGCCAAAGACAATTGTGCAGGTGCCATGGTCGGTCATAGTATTCATCAGAACCGTAAAGGTCAATACATGGCTAGCCATGACAAATATCAAGAACAGTAGCTGGCCAGTACCAAGCAGTTCACGTCCGAATCGACCCATAATAACCTCACCGGCATCGCCCATACTGTGAATATACGGGTATCGTAGCTTGAACTGACAAATAACGTAGGCAGTGTACCATGAAATACCGGAGATTCCAAGTAGCAAGATGATAGATCTAGATATCTTAGCCTTCAATCCCTCAGGTCAGCGAGTAACTTACGGGACAAAACCCAGCGTTGCAAAAGCGGATGGAAGGGACAGGATTCCTATGGAAACATTCTCTGCGACCATGACTGTTGATATCGATGGTTAGTCCACGCCCATGGTAGCCGATTAAACCGAGGAAAGCTCACGTATTCCACATTGCCTGTGAGGTAGAGAGAGATAGGTCAGATATAGAGCCGGCGTACTCAGGGATAGAAGGTGAAGCATACCACCAATCCAGTGTTCGATACTTCACCTCCGCAAACTCCTCGTTTCCGAAGGGATCCTCTTCTTCAGGGGTGTCATCTAGATGCGTCTTCTTTTCCTCATCCACAGGGGGATAGTCACAGGCATTGGTGTCAAGAATCTCTGCAAGATCTCTAGATTCGACTGTAGAACTCATATTCTTAATTTGATCCAACGACAGAACAAGTATATTGACTATAGCAGGAGAGTATCGAGACTTGAGTAAGTGGGTTTGCTCAAGGAGGAAGGTGAACGAGCCCCGCAGGTCAGACTCGAGAATATCTGGTCTATTTGAGCCAGTTGACTAGCACTTGGTAATCCGGTCGACCAAGGAGGCAGTCGACACGCTTCTGCCTGAGGCATTGACGATCATGCATTCCTTATGGACATAGTCGACCAATACCTACCGTTGTCGGCTATCCGTCTATCTCCTATTGGCATGACGTACTTCCTATCTTTGCACTTGACCCCCGATACCAAGACAGATCACTGATAATGATTCCTGGCGAGACTTTGTTCCGCAGCGGAAGCTCGTGGATAGATATGGCGGCGCCATGGTCTGATTGGGTAGAAGAGCGAACGGGAAGATACAGTGCGGGGATAAGCATAGACTAGGGTCTGGGGAAATGTGTCAGTGAGATACGACAGATTGGCCGAGTAATCGGCGTCTAATCAAAGTACCTGCTGCAGTAGATATCCAGTACTTATCTCAGCCAACGCCGGCTGATGGAGGTCAGACAGCTCCGCCGATAACGCTAGATGATGAAAGAGTGGAGCTGAAGGGCACTGGAGGCGGGAAAGTTAAGTCATATGAGGTCTAGCAAAACCTTAGGAAAACAGTTAGCGCATGCGCAGGAAATAACCAAATGCATAAATGGCAAGATACAAAATTGGAGACCGCCTCCGATACCAACCCTTACAGTACAGTTCCGCACCTGGCGCTACTGCATTCAAGAACAAGTGGTTAGCGCAGCCGCCTCTTGCAGCGGCTTGTTCTGCTGATGACATACGTGGTGTAGGAAGCCCCGGTAGTCAAGTGGCCAGACGCGTGTCCTCGTCTGCTGTTATCCTGCAGATGGAGAGGATGTTTTGTATTCCCCCTATCTAATCATCCACTGTTCGTGAAAGAACGTTCTCAGCTCTGCATTTACTACACAGCCAACCCCAAAGGCCGGCAAAGTTCTCGCTGCTCTCATCGACGATGATTGAACCCAGCCGCTTCGTATCAGAGCCGACCTTTCTGCTATGGTGGCCACTTGCGGACGAGTAATCAAATCCAACGCAATCAAGTGAAAGGGTGTATTCACAAATTGCACCAACACGGGCAATGCGAGTTGAGTGACTGTCTTCTTGGTATGGAGGTCGGCAGTGATCCAATCCGGTATGAATGAGGCCATCCGAGGAGCCAAGGTAAACGAGCTGGAAATCGTGATGCTATCGCGGAGGAGAAATGCCATATATGCCGCTCGAGGAATTGGAGGATGTCGTTTGTGGACGGTGTTTGGATCGCCGTAGATCTGGGCAAATCTTATATCCTTCAGGATACCCAAGGATACATTAACAACATACGTTGGGAGGAAGCTGAATGTTGTTGCGATGTTTGCAATTGTGGATTTCTCCGATAGTTCGGGGAGATGGCTGAGACTCGTATCGGTGGCATTCGCAGTGACATAAGTTGCCGCGTAGAGGGACCAGGCAATGAAGAATGGCCTGGAGATATAAAACCTTTTCGGTTCGAGAATGGAACAAAATGCGTGTGTGCGGAGTGTACTCAGGAGTGATCGATTTGAGGAAAGCCTTTCAACAACGCTCCTAGAATTGTCATCAGCACATGGTTCCTTTGGGATCTCCATCTTAGTAGACTGACCGATCAATGACAGTGATAATAGGGGCAATAAGAGTCGCAGATAGCGATCCTGCGACGAAATCTCCGGCCAGCTGCCTCGAGTAGTTATTGTTCCAGACACCAGTGTGTAATGACGGCGCGTTGACACGATCTGGTGACATCTTGGCCTTCGTGACACTGGAACGTGCTTTTCAGACAACCTGTCTTGTTGTATAGACACACGGACTTGATTTCTGGTTGTCAATCAAGCAATTATCTTATCCTGCCCAATACTTGCGATAGGTTCTTGGAGAGATCTTTCATACCACCTACCGTTGAAAATGCTCCAGGCAAGCGTGACTCAAGGTCTCTCGATTGCGTCAGCAAAAAGACCCCTTGTGTAAGGGTCAATGACAGACGCCAGAGCCTGCCGGTGCCTTTGGCTGCACATGCTTTACTCCAAAAGGGTCACTTGCGGTCTCTTGAGCCTGGATGCTCATTCAACCCCGTGATAGAAGCTTATCGGATAGTAGTTGTGATGACGAGATAACGCCCTGGCTTATCGGGGGGGGGGGGGGGGGGGTCGGGATGTAAAGCCGAAGGAAGGTCCTGCATTAGGGAGATCTCCAGCGGACGGCTAGTCTACCCGACACATTAGCGGCCAGTTCACCCGCCTCACCTCCAGCTGCGCCTGCGCCGAACTTCGGCCTCCAAACCCGTCATCGTTCGGATACAATCGCGAGGTTGACGCATAAGAAGCATGGTGTTCACCATGCTCGTCTCTTTCAGATTCACGTCCAATTCTTTCTCCTCGCATTACCTCCCCCTATGGTCAATATGGCCTTCAAGCTCTCCATGTTTCAGCCATCGCCAAGCGTGCGCTCCTTAGGACGCCGTGTTGGGAGAGTTCCAGTCATTAAATCTCGGGGCGTTGCAACTGTACCTTTTCGTCTCCCAGCTGCCAGAAATGAGCCCAATGTGAGTCTGGTTGTCATCCTGTAGCATGGGGAAATACTGAACGTTTCTAGCTGGAATACACCCGGGGCTCCCCCGAGAGAGCGCAGGTCGAAAAGGCGTTGAAGCAAATGAAGGCACAACTTCCGCTTGAGAGCCAGTCATTCATTAACGGCAAAGCTCTATCAGTCTCGAATAGCCTGCAGCAACCTCTGCCCGCAGAACATGCCACTACCTTCACCAACTATCCTCTCAATACTCCCGCGCAAATTAACGAAGCAATTGAATCCGCATTGGCGGCCAAGGAATCATGGCAGAACACCCCCTTTGTCGATAGGGCCGCCATCTTCCTTAAGGCTGCAGAGCTTGTCGCGGGTAAATACCGATACGAGCTCATCGCTGCTACAATGTTGGGACAAGGGAAGAATGTCTGGCAGGGTGAGATTGATGCCGCTGCAGAACTGGCGGATTTCTTTCGCTTGAACTGCAACTATGCTGCTGAGATTTTGGCGAAGCAGCCTGATCGGGGCACTGATGGGATGTGGACGTAAGGAAACCTTTGAGAGTCCAGTGTGCTCAGATGCTGACGATCCATTAGCCGTGTCGACTACAGACCCATGGAAGGATTCATTTATGCCGTGTCACCTTTCAACTTCACTGCGATTGGCGGAAACCTGATCAGTGGCCCAGCCCTCATGGGCAACGTTGTGGTCTGGAAACCTTCGCCTTCGAACGTATACGCAAGCGCGCTCGTCTACAAGATTCTCCTCGAAGCTGGTTTACCTCCCAATGTGATCCAGTTCGTTACCGGTGATGCAGAGCAGATCACACAGACAGTACTTGGACACAGGGAGTTTGCAGGGCTCAACTTCACTGGTTCCTCGGACGTCTTCCGTTCTTTGTATGCTCAGGTCGGTGAGAACATCGGCAAGAAGGTCTACCGGGACTATCCTCGCCTGGTTGGTGAGACTAGTGGCAAGAACTTCCACTTGGTGCATCCCACTGCCGATATTGATAGTGCTGTTTACCACACTCTTCGAGGTGCATTCGAGTACCAAGGACAAAAGTGCTCCGCTACGTCTCGACTGTACCTGCCGGAATCCCGGGCACAAGAGTTCTTGACGAAATTGAAGTCCGAGATCAACGACATCACGATCGGCTCTCCCGAGGACATGGGGGCCTTCATGGGTCCTGTTATTCACAAAGCGTCCTTTGAGAAGATCAAGTCCATCATTGACGCCAGCAATAAGGATCCCTCCTTGGAGCTGATTGCTGGTGGTACGTACGATGGCTCAACCGGCTATTTCGTCCACCCTACCGTGTACCGTGCCAAGGAAATCGACCATGCTCTGTTTGACAAGGAGATCTTTGGACCAGTGCTCACAGTCTACGTCTATCCCGACGCCGAGTGGTCCTCAACCCTCAAAAAGGTCGACCAGAGTGGTGGTGGGTTTGCCTTGACTGGAGCGGTATTTGCAGCTGATCGGAGTGCGATCCGTGAAGCCGAAGATACCTTGCGGTACTCGGCTGGAAACTTCTATATCAGTAAGTAATCTATGTTGCTCTGTCTTTACTTTCACTAACAGTACGCCACAGACTGCAAGACCACCGCGGCCTTGATCGGACAACAGTCATTTGGCGGCGGTCGCTCTAGTGGGACCAACGACAAGGCTGGCAGCGCCAATGTTGTTCTGAGATTTACCAGCCCCAGGACTATCAAGGAGGAGTTCTTCCCCTTGAATGGCTTCCGGTACCCGAGCAATGAGTAATGGTTGTAATGATTATGAGCATGCCATGTTTCAAAATGGGACTGGTGTTGGTGTACATATAGAATTAACAGTGTCAATTGATTCTCTTCATATCAGCTACCTTGCAGCATCATCTCCGTAGTTTCACATTAGCTTTGCTGTACGATCACTGGTCAGAGGATGATAGGATGTGTTTTCATCTAGCTTGCTTACACCTCACCTCCTTGTCATCCTAGATCATATCATCAAGTCAAGACAATATTATCGTGTAGCATCCTACCTAGGTCCACGATGCTTTAGGAGCATTGACATAGCGTCAATTGCCTTATTGCACATCAATGATATGGGCATCAGCCAACAGCCCACATATCGATGGCAATTACGTTTCCAACCAGGGCACTTGATAAGCTGCAGGCTCGATACCCCGCATCTGCTATCAATGCCTCTTCATGCAAGACACACTAAGATATCAATACGCCGAGGGGTAGATAAGACATACGTTACATACATACATACCTCTGGACCGTCGCGTAGACTAACCGGCGATCCTCATCCACGCTAAACCCCCCACTACGCCTCGGATCGTCCCAACTTCTCCAAAACACCGCCCCGCATGATACAAATCTTGATCGATGATCAGTAAGATAGTGTATCCGGTATGTATCGCCTGGACTAACCCGCAATTCTGGATGCACCGTGCTCGAGCCACATCGATAAGCGGGCTATTTGGGAATTCATGATCAAAATACGCGCCTGCAGTGTACATGGCCTTCTCAGGAGCACAACATAGTGGGCGTGGTATGATTCAGACTGACAACTGACTACTATATATATCGCGACTACCAATGAATTGACCTAAGGTTCTATACTTCTGCTAATCACTCATCATCACTATCATTTTGAGCACAACCATGGTATCAACCGCCAAATCCGACCCTATCGCCATCATCGGCGCAGGCGTCTTTGGCCTCGCCACGGCCCTGCACCTTTCTAGCAATGGCTTCACCAACGTCTCCGTCTTCGAAAAAGACACTCAAATTCCCGCTCGCTATTCCGCTGGCCACGACATCAACAAGATCGTGCGCGCAGAATACGAAGACCCATGGTACACCGAACTGACGCTTGTATGCCCCCTCCCCCTTCCCCTCCTCCCCATCCCACACAACTAACATATCCTCACCACAACAAAGCAAGCCATCGAAGGCTGGAAAACCCCCCTCTACGCTCCCCACTACCACCAAACCGGTTTCCTCCACCTCGTCTCCGGCTCCGCCCCCGAAAAAGCCGCCCAAACCATGAACCGATTCCTCTCATCCATCCGCACCCACCCCACCTACAAGGGCAAGTTCTCCACCATCTCCACCCCCACCGACATCCGCAACATAGCATGGCAACTCACCGGGCCCCTCCCCGGCTGGAACGGCTACTTCAACCAACTAGCCGGATACGCGCACTCCGCCAACGCTCTTCGAGCGGTCTACGAAGCCTGCGCAGCAAGGGGCGTGAAATTCTTCCTCGGCGACCAATTCGGCAAAGTAACCGAGCTCATCTACGACAGTGCAGCCAAGAAACAAGTAACTGGTGTCCGCACAGGTAGTGGCCAAATCCACCCCTGTCGACTTGCTGTCGTTGCCATCGGGGCTGCCGCGGCTACTCTCATCCCAGAGGCAGGCAGCCAAGTCGTCGCGAAGTCCTGGTCCCTGGGCCATGTGAAGCTCACTGACGATGAGACGTCCATGCTTCGCGGCATTCCGGTGACATATGCGCGCGATCTGGGGTTCTTCTTCGAGCCAGATCCGAAGACTAATCTGTTGAAGATCTGCCCCATGGGAGGTGGATATATCAACACGGATCCTGCGTCGGGGGTCTCATACCCGCCTGCGACCCTACAGGAAAGCGATAATGTCCTCCCGGCTGAGGACGAGAAACGCATGAGACGGTTACTCCGCGAGACGTTGCCCGAGCTAGCAGACAGACCCTTTGTTGAGAAGAAACTGTGCTGGTTTGCGGATACGAGTGACTCGGATTTCATTGTGGATTTTGTGCCCGGGTCGGAAGGCTCACTGGTTCTTTTGTCGGGCGACTCGGGCCATTTGTTCAAAATGCTTCCTATTGTGGGTGATTGGGTGTATGTGTTGCTGAGGGAGAGGAAGCAGGGGGTTGATCGGTGGAGGTGGAAGGGGGGAGCGCAGAAGAAGGGTAAGTGGGAGGGAGATGTTAGTTGGCGGTTGGGAGAGACGAGGGAGTTTGAAGAGATCAGACCTGTTCCGGGGGCGAAGTTGTAGGGTGCTGTTTTTATGTTTTCTTTCTTTTTAATTCGGGTAGTAGGATATACGACGATAGCGAATTCTCTGAACGGTTCTTATTCTATATGGCAAAGTAGCAGTCACGGCGGAGAATCAGCTACGACAACGACAACTTCCAATTCATCCGATTGATAATCGTCTGCCAATCGAACCCACTCCCACAATCATGAGGATTCAAATCCCGAAACTTCCACACCATCTCCGTAGCCTTCCGTACAATGGCAACATTGCTAACCGGCCATGAATACGAAAGATACGTGAAATAATCCAAAACGCGCACTCGATCATCATCCGAGGTGGACAAACATCCAGCCAGAAACAGCGGCCACATTGGAAATAACTGTCTTTCCTGGTCTTCGCGAATGACTTGGCCGATGTGGTCGAGGAGTTTTCCGAGCAGGGTCTGGAGGTTTGGTTGGGAGAGGGAGATGTCGCATGCCAATTGCAGGTATAAGTCTGCGGCCATGCGAAAACATTGGCCGCATGTTGTTAGGTACTCACTGTCAGGGGAGTATTCTTTGGGGAGGGAGTCGAGTTCGCTGCGTAAGGAGATTACGCGTTGCAGCATTTCGCCTTCGGAGAAGAAGGAGTTGGTGCCGGTTCGGCGGAGTTGTTGTTTTTGGCTGACTAGATCTGTTGCGCGCGCGATGATGTCGAGGAGGCTGAGGGAACAGCCGATGTGGGATTGGATTTTGGCTCGTTCGTCGGTGTAGCTGGTGGAAAGATTGAGACTTCGTGAGAAGATGTCCATGCAGTGGCTGATATCCGGTTGGGGGTTGGCGAGGGGGTCGGGATCCTTGTGGGATACATTGTGGTGGGAGCCTGTTGTGCGGAAAAATATCGCCCGAGATTGAAAATAGCTCCGTGCAAAGAACAGGATCTCGGGATCAATCATGCTAGAGAAGCTGTTGATGATGGCAAAGGCGCCGTGGACGTGACGCACCCAATCCGGTTGACAGCCTGAAGCGATCTCAAGGGTGCACAGAATGAGGCAGGTCATGAGTGCCTCGCTGGCGTTACTAACATCGGACAGAGATTTCCGAAGTGACTTTAATGCGAGGGATTTGTACGATAGCGCGAGTTGTTCGTAGTTTATATGTGGCGCTACGGTCTCTGTGCGACGGTCGTTGGCGCTCACGGACAGAACCGCGTATAACAACGGTCTTCGTCCGCGGCAGAACGGGACGACAAGAGACCGGAATTTATTTCTTGGGTCATCACGGAATACTCTCACTCGGCATATGACGTGCAGATCTGGAAAACTAGATTAGCCTGAGATATCTCATTAGCTCCATATTGACTCACAGTATTGGAAGAGTTGTTCTTCGAGTCCACCGCAATCAACTATAGGGGCTGCGAAGATCGATGCTTCCAGTCGGATCGGGTTTGCCGCGCAGTCGGAAACAGTTCTAGTGCGTGTATCAGCGACCTTTGCGGGCGTAGCTTCTTGCTTATGCTCGGATGATAGCAAGGAGACATCTCCGGACGAAATGGTCAAGAAATGCCTCCGGCTCTGTTTTTCAACGGGTAACCGGGCACCATTCGCTAGGTTGGTTAGTATGCTGGTCAAAGCGGCAAGGAGAGAATCATACAAACAGAGATCTGGAACCGTACGTTGACCGATTGCGAGTTTTCTAGTAGATAAGGGCATTCGAATCCGCGCACAACACAATTCCTGCAGGCTGGTTTCTCCTCTAAATTCATAATTGGTCAGCTCGGAAGCATTTCCGCGCTAAGATACGAAGAAGATGAGTGCAGTAGATTGTAGATCTTACCTCCGCAGCGACGCTTGCGCTCTGGGATGCCTTATCAGCAAGAGAGATGGATAGGCCATGGCGGCCGTCAATCGAATCGATGAACTTACTTTTGCAAGATAAACAGCCAGTACGACTCCTGACGTTCATTGTGATTATCTGGCGATGTGCTAGTCAAAACCAATGCGTGGCTAGTGAGTTGATAGGAGGTGGAAATGGAGGTGTGAATGGCGGATGCGAGGAGCGAGCTTCCGGAGGAGAGCAATCGAAGGAAGGGACCTTATCACTGACCAGGGCAAAATGCGGGGGTTAGCACAAGTCAACGGGAGCCCCTGCCGGCACTGACTGATAAGCGTCAAGGGCCCCCATCCCTTTCAGGAATGGCGCCGCTGAGGATCGGCAGCACGGACCGACCATTCCATCCACGACAGCTTCAACCTTTCCTTACTGACGCGTTCGAGTAACCACACTATTGTTGTCACACCTAACCGGCCACTGCCGGGTACGGTTTCCCGAATGACTGAAAGGGCGTCTCTTGTTTGTCTGCCGTGTAGAGCAGGCAAACGTCGGTGTGACAAGCTGCTTCCAACCTGTTCTCGATGTCAGAAGTAAGTAGTTTCATCTATCCCCAGGAAAATCAAATATATTGCTGCACGTTTGGTCAGTATGCTCACAACCACTTAGGACTGGTCGAGATTGTGTGTATGAGTGCCCAAACACAAGAGTGGCAGTGATCCCTCCCTCTTCTGCGCGACCCAACAGGATCAAATGCTATGCACATTCTTGTAGAAGATGCCAATCGCAGAAAAGAAAATGTGACAGAACGATTCCTGTCTGTTCCCGCTGCTCGAGGTAAGACATGTCTAAACTGGAATGTGCATCCTGTCTATAGCTAACCTGTGGTTTGGGCTTCGCATGATATGCTCGTACGGGGGTAGCCCGGAGCTATTGTCGGAAGCCACTCGGAACAATGAAGAGAGCAGAGACTATACACTGCATTACGATACTCATGTGGAGTGCTTGCAAAGGCTTGACGATCCAGTGGACTATCCAATCCAATTTCAGCCGTATATGCCGAAGTTACTTCAGTTCTGTAAGTCTTTCGTTAAATCTCAATCACTCGGCTACTCGGAGGTGGTGAGCCCTGAGCCGCTATTTCTCCTCTTCTTGGTCATAACTGACCAGAAGCTAATCAGTATTTTGCATGGATAGTTTGCACATCGGTGGCTAAACCTATCGACAGTGCAGCGCCTCACAGCTTAGCACAGCACCTCGGGACTGAATGGATGGCCAAGGCCATGAGAGACCCTTGCCTGTTCCATGCTACATTATTTAGCGCATCAGCAACCATTGACATGTTGACTGGTATCCAGAGCAGCACGGTCACATTGTACCATCAAACTCGCGCCATTCAAATACTCAACGAGAGGTTAACTAGAGAGGATCCTGACCTGAGCTACTCCACTGTAGGAACCGTGGTACCTTTGATATTTTACAGTGTACGTTTCAAGCCCTTCTCTGGTACTAAGGGTGTTGAATGCCTCTAACACTGTCAAATGGCAGATGGCTACGTTTGACAAGCAATCAGCCATTTCACATCAAATGGGCATAATACGGATGCTCCTGTCTGCTACCCCAGCCGCCAGGTCCGAACTTGGACCGTTACTGGGGGTCATTAAGCTGTAGGATATTGTACCTACGAGCCGAGCATGTTTTTACTGACTCGGCACAGGACCATGCTTTTCTTTTCATGTGTCTTTGACACTCTCCCGGTCTGGTCATGTCTGTATCCACCAACCGTCCGTCCCAAAGCGATCCTTCGAGCCATAATAACTAGTGCAGCATGCAAGAGAGGGGATGCATTATTGACGGAATTGGAGACGAGTGCAATTTTAGATATTTACGAAACTGTTTCCCAACTGGATCATCTCATTGAAGCTGATGTTGTGACGATCACTGGCGATATTGAACGCTTTGTATCTTCCAACCCAAGATACAGCACACCCCTTATAGCACCATCGGATGCTTTCAATAACTATAGCAGATTGAGAGCATGCTGCCATCTATCTGCCTCGCTATTCTGGCATTTGTTAAGGGATCGACCACTTTCGTCGCCGGGGAAAATTCCGTCCTTGGAGCGAGAGCTAGATCTGCTCAAAACGCATCTGAAGAAAATAGATGAATCGTTTCTTATCCAAAAGCATCCCGAGTTGCTGACCTGGATTGTGTTTACCGGGGCTGCCGCTTGCATTGACGGCAACGAACGGGGATCCTTTATCCTTCAGAGAGCATTTGCACTCATGGCAGTTGATTCAGATAAACTACATCTAATGAGACAGGGATGGAAGTATTTCACGCTGCTAAGAAAGATATCAGGGGCTGGTGCTACATGTTGAAATCCGCTAGCAAGGAATATGGACTTGCCGCTTTTCGTTGTTCCCATGCAAAGCCTTTAATAACTCCTCTTTCTCATTTCTTCCTCAGTCCACTCCCAGAGCTTTTGTGCCATCTCTGAATTCTCCCCGCTTCTACTTGCCTTTGTCTTTATTCCAACAGGGAGGAAATAGCCTCCGTTATCTGAGGAACTTAGGGATCTTGAGACAGCAGCAAACAAAATATTTGCTGCCCCCTTCCGAGGACCTGGCGCTCCCAGCTCCACCAACGGTTTCACAAAACGGTACAGAGGGGTCGAAGATAGGGGACCTTGTGAGAGATTTCTTCCAGCGTTCCGGAAAATCAGTATACTCTCATGGACTTTGCGATTCAGCAACTTACGTCTTGACTGTCCCAGGATGTACAGACACGGATATGATGCTTGGGTATCTTCGAGCCAGCTCCTTTGCGTGCAGAACATTGGCCAGCTTTGAGTGGCCGTATCGAGCCCATACCGAGTAGTCGTCTCTCAGGTTGGTATCTTCAAAGATGATCCCTCGTTTCGGTGCAAGCTTTTCATGCCCGTCGCTCGACACATTGACGACTCGGACAGTTCCGGCGGGAGAGCCCTCGGCTGCTTTCAACATACAGGGCAGCAGGAGCTTGGTCAGTAGGAAATGGCTGATATAGTTGACCTGTTGGACCAGGCTCTTAATATCTCATTTATGAGAGTAGATCGTGCGCTCCGGGCTGTCTTACCGCAATCTGCATCTCAAACCCATCTTTCGTTTCTTCATAGGGGGTGCACATCACCTAATAACCATATTAACTTCTGACAGCGACAAGGGACCCAGGAAAAAAGGATATCATACTCCAGCATTATTGACGAGAAGGTTTAACCTGCTTTCCTGTCTAGAATCACGCCGCCTGTTAGCAAGGTATTTCCCGGAACTGTAGTAGGCTTGGCCAACTTACTGCATAAAAGCTCCCGCTGCCCTCGACACACTACCGAGATCCGTCAGGTCCAAAGGAAGGAACCGAACATCAGCGGCAGGATATTCGGCGATAATATTCTGGACTGTTTCTTGGTACTTTGACTCGGATCGGCCTGCGATATAAACCCGAGCGCCTTTTCTTGCCAACTCAATGCTGGTGCCGAAGCCCCTGGACTCTGTTAGCTCACGATCGAGGTGAACCGAGAGGTGCATAGCAGGAAGACATACAATCCTGCGTATCCGCCCGTAACTAAAGCGACTCGACCGGACAGATCAGGCATGAATGATTCCACAGTTATCGCCATCTCCAAGGTTGTTCAGGTGGTAATGATTCTTGAATCTGGGCAATTTATACCTGGTTCATTTCATTGCTCTGCTGCCTACTTGCAACTACTTGAGAAATAGTAACCGGGTGACGGTTTCTAAGGTTCCGCTGCGGATGCATCTGCGGGCGGATCTTCCGCACACTGTACTGTTCCAGACTTGCTGCCATCAAGTTGCTTATTTTGTGGATCCTTGCAGCCTGACAGGCTTTGCGGGTGCGGGTGCGGGTGCGGATTGTGGGCCTGGACAACAAACCTAGGCACCGGACTAGGAATTAATTTTGTATGAATTAGAAGCGAGGACTACACTCTTGAGTAATCACGTCAGATGGCTGGGTGAGTCATTCCCGTGAAATGCCTCCATACAAATATGGTAACGGCCAAAGGCGGTGTGGTGTGGTGGATGCACGTCCCGGAAGCATGGCTCCATCCTGAGATCCTCCCACCAACACATTGCTGGGTGGAGCTTTTGAATAGACCGCAGCCGACAACGATCGACATTATCATGACTTGGCCAGGATGTTCCCCTCGGGTCTGCCTAACCTGCAAGGCAGGGAAGAGGAAATGTGACAAGAGCTTACCCACATGTTCTCGGTGTGCAAGGTACAAAACAGACCGACCATTCTTCTCCCTCGATTATATCGAGGGCCTAGAATCTGGCTGCTTCGAGATTCCGCTAAACGGCTCATAGACTAAAGGTTAATTGCAAATACGAGGTACCCTACAACGCATCCGCACTACCCCAGCCGGCAGTTTTGCATCCCGAAACTTGGATCTCGTGGCTCAGCAATGCTTACGCTTCATTTCATCATGACCCTGCGCCTTATCGGCAACATGTGGAGACTTACTTCGCCACGATTGACAACTGGTTGCCTATTTTGCACAAGGAAGCCTTTATAGAAGGATTTCGAGACCGGCCGTTTACACTTGACTTTCTATTGCTGATGAGCATGTGCCTGATAGTTCAGCGTCCTGATAAACAGTCTCCGGAGGGATACATGGACAACGAACAATACCATGCTGTAAAACATTACTTTTGTCATGAAGTTGCGGATAGCGCCAGCAGCCCGTCTATAAGGTTGGTCCAAGCGGGAGTCCTGCTGGCGACATACGAGTATGGACATGGGATGATCGACGCTGCGTATAATACGATTTACTCTTGTATATCCACCAGTATTACATTGAGAATACACTGCTCAGAACATCCACAGGATATAGAGTTGGACTCTGCGTGGAGGCACCAGACAGAGGGTCTTCGTGTCTGGTGGGCTGTCGTGATTAGTGAGAGGTACGCAAGTTTCAATATGGGCAGCCGTTGAAATAAATTGACAACTTGCAGAATATTTTGTCTGTCGAACCCGACATCATATCGCTTGCCAATTACCAGAGTACGAAATGAATCAACCTATTTGTCCGATTTGGACATTTCTGAAGGAAAGTCTGATAAAAGGGATATTGCAACCGGAGAAACATCCCTTGAGGCAAACTTTTATCGCCAATTTCAAGCCTCAGTCCTGATAGGTCGTGTACTAGAGCTGATATGTGATCCACCGCAGGCTCCAGATCAGATTCGTTCCAGGGTCAGGGTGCTTGATCTTCAGCTACGGAGGGCCATTGAGATCAACTTAGGAGCCGAGAACAGCCGCTTGAATTCCGTCAGTGAGGCACTTGCCATGAATCGGAGGTCCGCACCCCTATTTAGAAGCCCTGAGCATCATCTTACTTTTATTAGCTCTTTAGTGATATTGCATCAATGGAACCGTGACAGCTCCCAGACATCCCAGTGCTCTGAAACAACGAGCCAGTCTCACATGGTCATAGAGTCCATGACCACGTTAATGATGGACACCGTACATGATTTTCTACCACGAATTTACTCCGGCTGGCCTAAATCGCATCATCCACACGGGGCGCAACCAGTCTATTTAGCTGCATTGGCATTACTTCTAAAACAAGGATCTCCAAAAAGGAGGACCGATTTAGGAGCGTTGAAGGAAATGCTAAGGCTACAATCACGCAGATGGAGTGTTGCAGGTATTTATAATATTCTTTGTGTAAGGTGGCCGACTGATCTTTTGGCAGCGAATTATCTTGAAGATCTCAACAAATGTCCATCTTTTTAGTCAAAAACACCGACCATAAACAGGAGTGATGATACTAGTTTGCACAACTTAAAATGACCCCAGAGCAAGCTATTAAATTCACAGATATCGCCCTAGTGACACATGACCTCAACACGAGGGATATTCATGGCTTCAACACGACATGGCTGCCCCAACCCGTCAGTCGTCCCGCAGCTTCCAGTGCTTCATCAATACATTCAAGTCCGAACTCCTCGGCCCGCTTGACTCCAATGGCCTCTCCCAACCTAAACACGCCGGATTCCACCATCCGTATCAGCTCCAATATCTGGGAACGCCCATACATGAATCGACCTTGTATCCGAATACTCTTAGTCATGACAGCCAAGTACGGCACCGTGATTTTTCCAGGTCTGCCACCCATGATGACACAACGCCCAAAAGGACGCAAGACTTCGATAGCGGAGGTCAATAGCGTGTTGCCTTCGGCTGCAGGGGGCGAAAATTCCATGAATACATCTGCTCCATGCGGATTTCCTACTGCGGCTTTGAAGGCTTCGGTATTTTGTGAGACATCCTCCTTTAGGACAACTGTTCTCAGTCTCCCGGTTGAATTGTATGTGCTCGCAAAGTTATTCAACGTTCTCTCATTCCGACCTGCTGCGACCACGGTAGCCCCCAGGGCGAGAGCTACCGCCACTGCAGCACCGCCATATCGACCCGTTGCAGGGGCAACAACGACCACCTCGCCCGGCTTCACATTGACTTCCGACAGTCCACCGAAGGGAACAAGGCAGACAGGCATGAAACAAAGATCGGACAGTGTATAGCCCATTCTCTGGATCAGTAACTCCTCATTGAGCGGAAAGAGGTTCTCCAAAGGGAAACATGTAAACTCCGCATAGGTTGCATTCCTCCATGGTCCATCCATAAGCTTCTGCGCAGCTGGGTATCCACCACCGTGTACTCCGAACAAGATAGAAACAGAGGGGTTGTCTCGAGCACGGATAGTGATATCGCAGAGGACTAGCTGACCTGGGGTCAGCTCGACGGCATCCGGGCCCACTTCAAACACTCTTCCAATTGTGGTATTGCCTGGTGTCATCGGAAACGAAAGGGCATATGGACGCGAGCCGTTCAACACCTCAGCCATGTATGGTACAATATCCGCCGCCAGGATACGCACCACGGCCTCGCCTGTGCTAGCGACTGGACGAGGCCTTGTTTCGAGGACCAGGGGTTTGTCGTGGGAATGAAGGACGAGAGCTTTGTGGGTCGCCATGGTATGCCAGTGACTTGTTTGTTGTAAAGATGGCTATACAATAGCGAAAAGCCATCTTATATACAAGTCAGCTCCGAAACAAGGACAAATTAACTCCGTTAACCCCGTCATCATGACGTTATGGTACGAACCTCGTCCATGTGCTCAATCATCCGACTGGACGCTCATTCGGAGTAAGATCCGCTGCGGCCGCATCATGTAAAGTTAGTCCAATCGAGAATCAATGCAGTGGGGATGCTAGTAGTAGTTTATAGCCCAACCTCTTCAAAGCAGTTAATCACTCGAAGATGCAGGTGCGGGTGCGGGTGCGGATGCGGATGCGGACGCCAACCCTAATTCATCCAGGGGGGGGCATCTTTCATCAGAAAGACTTGAGGCATGGACACCATGTTGGACCCGAGATAAAAGCAGGCTCAATATGCGTATTTCCCTCCATTTGGAGAACCATTCTACCTCGCAAACAGAAGCACCAACATGTCCAACAACAGCATCCGCAACATCGTCATCCTAGGGGTAAGCACACCCCCACAACCAGCCCCTTCCCCAATACACACTCAGCAAGAAATACTCACCCACCATCCAGGCAACCGGTCCCATCGGTATCGAAATCACCAAACCCCTCTTAAATGCCGACCCGCCCTTCGAGGTAACCGCCGTCCGACGCCAGAATAGCTCCACCCCATGGCCATTCCTCCCCAACCCTCACCTCCAAGAAGTCGCCGTGGACTATACCTCCACAACCTCCCTCAAACAAGCCTTCCTCAACCAACACGTCATCATCGAAGCATTCAATCCCAGCACCGCAATCCATCAAGACCGGATCATCAATGCCGCGATCGAAACGTCCACGATCAAACACATCATCACTCCTGATTTCAGCAGCGATACATTTCACCAGAACGCAGGGGAATTACTCATATTCGAGCCCAAGATCAAAGCCCAGCGGGTTCTTGAGGATCTGGTAGGACAAAGAAATGATTTACACTGGACAGCAATTATCACGGGCCCGTTTTTCGATTGGGGTATGTATATATATATATATGCCCCACTCTCTCTTCCTATCTACTCACCTACCTAGTATATATATATACCCAATACTGACAGAGTATAAACACAGCAATACCCAAAAACCTCTTCTGGATATCCCCCACCACCCATAAACTCACCATCTTCGGATCCGGAACCCAACGCATCAGCATGTCAAAACTCGATATAGTCGGACGAGCGACATTAGCCGTTCTACAGAACCCAAAGGACTATCTCGACAGACTAGCCTACTTTGCAGACTATACCATCAGTTCAAATGAACTCCTGGACATGTTGAATGAAAGCGACATTGATAAACAGTCCTGGACAGCAAATACCATCGCACTAGACGGGTGGTTAAGCACCGCCACCCAACTCTGGGAGAAAGATACAGCGGATGGAGTCGAGGATCGGTTGAATAGCACCGCATATCGGATGTTAGGGACGTATGGGCTCTTCGATGAGGAGAATCGCTACGGAGCGGATTTTGGTGATAGGGTGGAGGTCGGGTTTGGGATGGGGAGGGAGGAGTTTTGGGATGTTCTGTGGGGTGTGGTGGGTTGATAAGAAGGATATACTAGATTTTTTTTGTATATGTTTGATTGATTTAATTGCTAAGGACTGAAGTCCCCTCCTTACTTATTCAATAAAGTGTTAATTAATACCGTCATAGACACCTAAATACCCTAGACACCATCTAAACGACCAACCCTCTATCTATACCATAAGTACTTCAACCCAGACGAATTCAATCATTTCCTATCCCAGTACCTGCCCCTAACCACCCATATATATACTCAAACTAAACCCATAATAAAGTACGGAGTACCAATGAAACACCCTGACGATCACCAAATGATCCCATAAACCCTGACTATTGCGTGATTTGGCACTACATCTTATCTTATCTTGCGCTTAATTATACTTAAATCAACTTAATGTGGACCCCCGCCTTTCATCATCCTGGTTTGGAATGTTTGTACAGCATATATAAGCTATTTGGTTGGGGTATTTGAATGGATGTGGAGAGTGTTTTCGTAGGAGTAAGTACTAGATGGATGATGGGGGAGGTTTGGGTGCACGGACTTGTTTGTTTGTACGTTCGGGAGGGAGGGGAAATGGAAGGTGTGGGTGATATGTCTTTGTTTTTCTTTTCCTTTGGAGACGAGGGATGGAATTAATGCCTGTTGGGTTTTTTTGGGATGGAAGAATTTGGAGAGATTGTGGTCTCTTTGTTTCTTGTGGGATGGGACTTTGGATGGATGGCTATCTATCCCGGAAGGAAGTGGTAGCTGCGATTGACGGGTAATAAATAAAGGTGTTCATAAATAGTATTCATTGGTAGGAAATTCTTAAGCTATACGATATTTACTTCCCCGGTTCCGCCTTTGGAATAAGGGCACGACGGTCTTCGTCCACGCCTAATTGCGGGTCGACATCAACATCCTTGTCATCGACATCCTCGCCGTCATGATGCACGTCATCGTAATCCTCCTCCAAGTCTAGATCAAAGTCTTCTGCTTTGAGGTGGGTGTAGTCCCTGCGCCGGCGCCACAGGAAGACTCCCGCCGCTATTATCGCCAACACAAAGACGCCCACCCCGGTACCCATTAAGGACAGGGCCGTCGTTGAGAATCTAGCAGGCTTCGTCCTAGGTGGAGGAAACGAGCAATCAGTCTCATCGTAAGCGTCATAGGCGACCGATAGATTTGTAGTTTTCAAATCCATAACCTCAGTCGACCGAAGTACGCGGCCCTTGTCGTCCACGGCTTCCGCCCACAAGTATCGCCAATCGGTCTTCCCAATCGTCAACTTGGTCTCAAAGCCTGTCCGCCGTGACATCGACAGCACTTCGCCTTTCGTGCTATATAAATCACTGGCCGCTCCGCGAACAACCCAACTCGCTACCTCTGTCGCTCCATTCCAGCTGGCATAGACAACCAGCTCGCCCCCCTGGCTCTTCCTCGGGGCGATGGCAGGATCCCACCAGGGGGTGGCCGACCAGTCCATCTTGTATGCACGGTAGTTATCGAGTGCGTCGGGAATGTCGTCACTGTGCCACGGCGAGAACTGCACGTCCATGACTGTCTTGCCGGACGAGCTGTGCTCTGTGAACGTCGGACACCGCCCCCAGCCAATGAACACATTGCCGAGATCGTTGGTAGAAGGTGAAAGGGGCTGCATGCTGCCCTGGCTCTGAGCCTGGAGCTGCGATGGGTGACGGAACTCGCGCAGTAGCTGGACGGTCGGGGGTGAGGTGGTGTCATCGATGGCGATGTGCAGGCCACGAGAGCAGTCCGACTCGCATTTGCCGTGCGTGGTGAGCTTGGAGTGGTTGTCGAACAGGGTCATCTGGGTCTCATTGGTTCCGGGGACAAAGCGGGCGTGGTGTTGCCAGCTCATGGTCAGCACGGGTTGGGCGGATTCGGCGCCTTGAGCGGGAGGCAGCTCGGCAAAGTCATTGAGTTTGCCGCCCAGTCTCCAGATAATATCGCCCGTCTTGCCATCGATGAGGAATATGGTAAACAGGTGACGGATCGAGATAAGATAGTTGCCTGCCTGGGTCTAGACGCAATGGCGTGTCAGAGCATGGATGTAGATTGCCGCCAGGTGTTGCACTCCTCTTACCTTCTCAATACTGTTCAAGTGGTAGGCATCCCAGCCTCTGCCCCTCGGCTCATATGAGTCCATGGGGTTGATGTGATCGAGGGCTCGCCAGTTGAAGAGTACCTCGTTCGTCTCGAGGTCAATCTCCTGGAAAATGGCGTCCAGGACCTCGAATCTGGAGGGTACCAACCATTCGGGGAAGTCTGACGCATGCCGTTGAAGCTTGTCAACACCCGTGACCAGAGCCGTCCCGTTACCTGTGAAGGCAAACTCATGGAGGTCACTGTGCACTTGGATATTCTGTGCAGAGATCTTGTAGACTAGGCGATAGGTATCGTCGTAAGCGAGGCCACAGCCGTCCCCAATCCCATCGCCCTTGTCCCCGGCCCAAAACGTCAGATACTTCTTGCCGAAATTCTCCTGGACACGGGTACCAAAGACGTTCTTGAAGGATCGGTTCATGAAGACAGCGCTCAGGTCGTTGGAATCCAAAACGAGCGGCGACGAGAGCGGCGAGGAATCGTTACCGTCATGTCGGAGAAATATATGCGATCCCGTCTCGGAGATGGCATTCTGGTCCCATACGTTGACCTGCAGGAGAGGGGAATATTCGCCGCTTGAGTGAAACTCCAGATGAGGACGGTGGCCGAGCGCTCCCTCGTTGTACTTTTCGTAGTTGGTGGACACAAAATCTCCGCGGGCTGCCCAAGCGAAGGCGGCAATGCACCCCCAGATACGGGGGAGAACCATGATTACCGCGACACGAGAGGTGATCGGTCTGGGGTTACCTCTAACGACATTTCCAGAAGGGAAATTCGAGCCTGGCTCGCCTGAAGGGTATTTCTAGAGGGCGGCTAATGCTAAGAGGGAGGCCGGGTATTTGGAGGTGAACATATGTCCAATAGCGGGTTCACGAAAAGATTTGCGGCGAATGTACTCTGTAGCTTGCGTACGCGTCGACTCGTCATGGCCTGTTCTCATGGCCACGACTCGCACCCAGGGGTTGCCGGAATTTGTGGGACAGAGATCCACGGGCAGGAGCCGAACACTATAAGCTGCTTAGACTGATTTAGGAACAGTCAACATCGAATGTGGATCAGTCACGATGGACAGACACTCCGTAGGACTCTGCGAAGTGACTTGAGGACTCCAAATGGGAAGTCAAGAACGAGATGTCGTATGGACTTTCGATCGACATGTCGCATGGATGGGCCAGATCCGAACCTACGCGTCCAAGGCCGTCGTCGACATGGCCAAAAATTGGTGATTCGTGTGGCCGACGGGCCAATGGTGGAGCCGGTTCGGATATCTCGGCTGGCACTAAACTAAATCCTGTGCTTCAAGGCCGACGTCTGCGGCTCCCGGACTGCCATTTCGTCGCATGACGTGGCTCATCACAGCCACGCGACATCCTGGGAGAAATCTTTGGCCGACGCAGCGCGTACAGACTGTCGATACTTACTCGGTCGAGTCAAGCAGGACGCCTGGCACCTCTTGGCAGCCAGTCGGGCGATTCCTCTCGCCTGTGGTTCCGGCGGGGAACTGAAGGAATCTGCATAACGGGATGTTGAAGTAGGGAAGCAAAATCCAATCTCAGCTTTCATAGCCTTTGAGATCTTGGGTCAGTTTTTCATGAGGGATGCAGACCCGAGGGAGTTATCGGAAGGTTCTCCGTCCAGCAAAAGGATGTTCCTCACCGCCTTCGAGTTATCTCCCCCGTCTTCATCCTGTGATCTATTTGCTGAAACTCATTCTATGGGGCTAGCTCCTTAGGCTTAGCTTGCCAATAGACAGTATATGTTGGCAGCCCAGTGGCTCCACACCCGTGTAGGTGACTAAGGTCATATATCTTTTTCTTTTCTTATATTATTATATGTTGGGAACGCTAGGCAGAAGAAACAACGTGTAATTCGTAAGTGGTAACTAGTACAGTTCTGCCTACGTGACTAGATGAAAACAACAACAACAACAACTCCGTGGCTAATATGACCGCAGGTCATGTAATGCTCACTTACTAATTAACTACATGTTCTAATATGGTCCCCTAGATAAGTAAAAATTTAAAAATAAATAAAAATAAAACCAAATAATTTTTTTAATCAAGTAATAAAGTGTTATATTATATATTTTATAATATTTTCTTATTAATGTTATTTAATATTATTTTTAACTTCATAATTACTAGACATGTCTTCATATCTAGTAGATTTTTAAATATCTAAAACACTTTAATTTTTAATAGCTTAGTAAATCTATCCGCGGGATTAGTATTTCTAGAAATATAGAATATTTTAATAATATTTTTTTAATAAGATCTATAATAAATAAATAATAATTATCAAGCTAGTGGATGGACTGGGTAAAGATATTATAATTAAATATTTTAAATAAATTAATAGTATTATTAAATATAAAAATTTTTTTATTTTTAGAAATTCTGAGGTTGAATATTATTATTAATTTTTTTATATATATAATTTTTTTAGCAGCTGTATCGTACGCGTAATATTTTATAATAATTAAAAATAATACTATAATAAATTACTTCTTTAAAAACTAGAAAATAGGTGTGACGGCGGCTCTGTGTAGGATCATGTAACCATATTTATTTTATTTACTTCACTGTTATTTTTTTTAAGCGAGCATTTATAACACTTCTTATTTTTCTTTTTTCCTTCTTATGCTTAAAATTCTCGAATAAGTTAGTACTAATATAATCTTATTTTACTATATTAAACAGCTATCTTATAACTTTAAATATTATTCTTCTTTCCTTTTCTATTACTATATATAACTAGTTTTTACCAAGCTGTTAGTAGTCTCCATCCTATATTTTTAGTAATATTTAACAGCTAAAAAACCCACTTAATTAACTAAATGAAGTGAATAAAATAGCTAGAAAAAGTTATTTAAACCCAAGTCTTAAGAATAATTAATAATTTTTTATAATATTATTTAATGAATCAGATTAAAAAAATAGATTTAATCAGACTAAATTTAATAACTAATATAAAAGAAATTTAAAATAAACTTTTAAAATCTTTCTAAAAATTTTTAATAACCTAGAGACTGAAAGAAACAACTTTTTTAATAAATAAGATTAATAAAATTAAAAAATAACTACTCTTACTTAGGAATGAGATAATATTATTAAAAAAAAATATTTTTATAATATAAATTATCTATTAAATTTTAATTATTTTTTAAAATATTACTACTCCCAAGTCTAAGAAAGTAATGAAGATCTTTAATCTATTTTTATTTAATAATAGAAAGAATATTTTCTTTAAAAATTAGATACTAGTTATATATTAAAAACTAGAAACTAATATAGATTAGTTTATTATTTTAATAGTATATAAAATTTATATTACTAGTTACTATAAAAATAATATAAAAAAATACTTAATATCTAAACTCCATTTAAACATGATTAATTTTTATAATAATATTAATAATATACTGGAATACTTAAAAACTATTTTTATTAATTTTTATAAAATCTGTAACGCCCATCACTAGTACTAGAATTTATAAATAAAGATTAGAAATAAGTTTTATATTTTTATTTTTATTTTCTATTATCTCGCAGTGGAAGCTGGAATCAATAAGAATTTTTAAAAAAAAGATTTATATAATAAATTACTTTTTAAATTCAAGGAATCTATTATATATAATTTTAATAATAAATATTACTTCTTTAATAATTATGTAAAAGAGTATATAAACTTTATAAATTTAATTAATAATCTAATAAAAAATTATACTAGAAGCCATGTTACTACTATTAATAATTATAATAAATTTTATAATTTTTACTCTTCCTCTAATACTTTAAATTTTAAAAATATTATTTCTAGGATTTTAACTCGTGCTTTAAGTATAGAACTAGAAACTAGAAATATTTTAATAAAAGAAGAAAAGTATTTCTATTATAAAAAATTTAGTTATTAAAATAAAGAATATTTTAAAAAAAAATTATATAGATAAAAGCTCTAGAAACTCCTATAAAGAAATTTAAATTAATAAAAAATAATATCTAAAAAAAATCTCTATCCTGGGCGAATTAAAAGTTTAAATAAATATAATAAATTTATAAAATCTATTAGAAGATAATAATAATAGTTTTATAATTATTACTCTATTTTTTAAAAATAGTATTACTATTTTTATTTATATATTTATTAATTCTGGAGTTAATATTTACTTGGTAATAAATATCTAATTTACTATTAAAATAATTTAATACTTTAAAATTCTAATATTACCTCTAAAAAAAGCAACTTTAATCACAGATTTTAATAAAAAATAAACTACTAATTTAATGTATGTAATCTAATTAAATCTTATAATTAATAATTATTAATTTTTAAATATTTTTTTTTATACTAGACCTGGGAAGGCATGATACTATTCTTAAAAAAATATAATTTAATAAATATAATATTTTATTAGATTACTGGAATCACTAACTAATCTAGCTAAGTTAATTAATATTAAAAAATAAGATAAAAACTAGACTTCTTATAAATATTCTTTAAATTATCCTAGAATAGTCTCCAGTGGATTATAAATATTAATAAAATATAATCTAAAAAGATTATAAAATATAATTAAAAAATTAATAATTAAAATTGTTATAACTATTATTAATTTTTTTTATATTAATTAAAGTAGCCTATGTAAGGCTCTAATTAAAATAAAATATAATTTAAATAAAAAAACTTACTAGTATTATTCTCCTTCTGGAATTTTAAAACTTAAATTAAAACTTATCTTAATTAGATTCTCTTATAAAGAAATAACTTTTATTAGAATAGCTAGTTTTTAATAATATTTAAAAAATTTAAAAATAAAAATTTTTATCACTTTATTTAATATTATCAAGAAAACTTTTATAGAAAAATTAGAGATTCTATCTATAAGTAAAAAAAATAAAATTAAAAAAATTCTTTCTAAGTAATATTATGATTTAGTAAATATTTTTTTTAAAAAAAAATTTAATATACTATTTTTATTCTAGTACTATAATTATAAGATTTAGTTAAAAAATAAAAACTCTTTAAGTATTATTTTTTTTTATAAAATAATAGTAGAAAAATTACAAGCCTCCTGTGATTATATTATAAAGAATTTAATTAAAAGATTTATTATATTAAATTTTATATTTTTTATATCTCTTATTCTAATAGCCTAAAAGCCTGGAGGAGGTCTCTATTTTTATATAAATTATTAAAAATTAAATATTTTAATTAAGAAAGACCTGTATCTTTTATTTTTTATTAATAAAATAATAAATTACTTATGTAATATTAGAGTCTTTATTAAATTTAATATATAATAAAATTTTTACTAGATCTGAATAGATCTTATTTTAAAAAATCTTATTATTTTCAGGGCGTGATACAACTTATTTAAATATTAAATTTTTTTATTTAAATTTACTAATAGATTTATTACCTTTTAATAATTTATTAATAAAATTTTAATAAAGTATTTAAACAAGTTTGTCACAGCTTATATTAATAATATATTAATTTATAATAATAATATAGTAGAATATGAGCTGTATGTATAATTAATATTTAAAAAATTATAAATTATAAATTTATAAATTATAATTTATAAATATAAGTTTTATATTACAAAGATTAAGTTTTTTAAATTTATTATTATTATTAATAGTATCCATGTGGACCTGATAAAAGTTATAATTATTATTAAGTAAAAAATTTTAATAATTATATAAAAAATTTAATTATTTCTAGGCTTTTATAACTTTTATTAAAAGTTTATTAAAATTTATAATAAAATAATATGACCCCTAACATGATTAATCTAGAAAAATATTATTTTTAACTAGAATTATATCTATACTAAAATCTTTAAAATACTTAAGAAAGTATTAATCTTGGTTTTTATTTTTATTTATTATAATCTCATGCTTCCTACTCGTGTTAAAACAGATATTATTAATAAAATTATTATAAAAATACTTTTATAACTAGTAAATAGAACTTAGTATCTAGTAAATTATTACTCTAAAATTATATTTTCTATGGAATATAATTATAATATTTATAATAAAAAATTACTAGCAATTATTCATGCCTTAAAAAAATAATAACTAAAACTAGAAGAATTCTAATATATAAATTATTTTAATATCTTGACTAACCACTAAGTCTTGAAATATTTTATAATTATTAAAAGATTAAATACTTATTAAATATAATAAGCTAAGTTTTTTTTTTAATATTATTTTTTAATCTAATTTCACTCCAGGAAGTATAATACTTTAATAAATATATTAATTTATAAAAATAATAATAAGTAAGCCCTGATATAATATTATAAATAAATCTTATTATTCTTAAAATATTTAAAAAATAGAGTGTATTTTTTTTTAATAATTTTTAAATTATTAATAGTCCTTACCTCCTTGGAGGAATATTTATAGATTATAAATTATTTTTTAATAGTTAATTAGAATAATTTTTTTTTAAAATTTTATAAGAAACAAGCTTGTTATAATAAAAATAAATATATTTTAAAAGATAAACTTCTATTCTTTAATAATTAATTAGTAGTCTTAAATAATAAAGATTTATATATCTAATTACTAAATAAAATCTATTATTAATTATTATTTATTTATCTAGGCTGAATGAAGATACTAGATTTTATAAAATATTAATACTACTAGAACACTTGGAATTAAGATATATATTATTATTTAAATAATTATTTAATCTGTAAGTAAAAAAATATAAAATAAAACTTATTTCTAAAACTTTTATAATCTTTATTTATTCTAAACTATCCGGGCTAGTATCTATTAATAGATTTTTAGATATTTTTAAAAAATTATTATAGTTTTAATACTATATTTATTATAATAAACTGACTAAGTAAATAAATTATTTTAATCTTATATATAAAATCTATATTTATATAAAATATAACCCGGCTATTTCTAGAACAAGTATATTTATAATCAGGATCTTTAGATATAATTATATTAAATTAAAAAAAAAATTTATATTAAAATTCTAAAATAAATTATGTTATATATTATAAATAAAACTCAAGCTTTTAACAGTATATTACTTTTAAATTAATAAATAAATTAAAATTATGAACCAGTACACAGCGTAAAGACTTATTTCTTTTATAAATTATTATTAAGATAACTAGTTAAAATTTTTATTATTAATTAATTTTATTTTTATAATCTTGCCTCAGGAATCCATAAGACTATTATTCTTTATAATTAAATAAGAATATAAGTTTTATATTTTTTTTAACTAGATATCTTTCTAAATTTCTATTATAAATATTATTAATTAACAGCAAGCCCGAGCCCTGGTCTATTATATAAAATAAATATAAAAACTAGTAAAGAAAGATATATAAATTATTTAATAAATTTAAATTTATATAATTAACCAACAGCGTTGACCCATGAATTTTGATGTTAGAGATGAGGTTTATATAAATATTAAAAACTAATATTAAAACTAACTATTCTAGAAATTATTAAAAAATTAATATAATTTAGTAACTATCACTGAGAAAATTAATTATATATTTTAAATTTAATTATTTAATAATATTAAAATCTATTTTATCTTTTATCCTGATAAACTCTATTTTTATAGTATTTTAGAACTGTTATCTAGGTAGATCTTAAACTAAGTTTTTTTAATTAAGGTTAATAACTATGCTAAATAAAAAATAAAATAGATCTTAGAAAGCCGTCTGCAAACAAGAATTTTATAATATTATATTAAATAAATTAATTTTAATAAAAATAATCATGCGTGATACTCTACTAGTAATTTTAAAAATATATTTTTTTATTTATATAATTTTTATATCTGTTATTCAAACCGCTCTAAACTATTTAAATAACTTTTTATATGGATTACTGTGGTAGAAAATAATAAATTTATTATAAATTATAAAAATAATAATATTTTCCTGACTGGGGGCAGTCAGGCCTAAATAAGAAAGTAATATAATAGTAGTTTTATATAAGATCACGTGATTATGTTTATTTTATTTATTTTATTATTATTTTTTTCAAGTAAGTATTTATAATATTTCTTATTTTTCTTTTTTCCTCCTTACACTTAAAGTTCTTGAATAAGTTAGCACCAATACAACCTCATTTTGCTGTGTTGAACGGCCATCTCAATAGGGTCTCTAGTAAAAAAGAATAAGAAATTAAGTAAAGTATTAAGATTTAAAAAGTTATAAAAAAATAGTATTTATATATAAAAGATTTTTTGATATTATTTTTAACAAGAATAAACTAATTTATAATTTAAATAATAAAATATATAATATATAATTAAAAGTATTCTAGCAAGTCTAAGTTAATTATTATAATTTTATTTAATTAATTAATTAAATTATTATATCTTTCTGATAATCTATTTACTTCAGGTGTTTAAAGAGATAAAATAATAATATAGATTTTATATTTTTTATAAATTACTTAGTTCTTGAAGTAGTTAAATTTTTTATTTTTATTAAAATACCACGCTGTAATATAGTAGTTAATAATATTCTTATATTTAATATTTATTTAAATAAGTTTTTTAGAGGCGTCAGACTTCTACTTTAATAAAGTAATATAAATAAAATAAATAATATTATTAATTATAATTAAAAAATAATTATATTCTCTATAATTAATAAAAATTATTTTTTGTATATTTATATACTAGAGTTCTATAAGATTATTAATTTATAAGATTAGATTATGGAATACTAATTACTTTGCTTTATTTAATTAATATATTTTATAATATATATTATCTTAGTGTTTAATCTTAATTTAATATAATTAAATAATTAAATTAACTTATCAGAAACTTATATAATTATATTATTTATATAATAATAAAAGATCTAATATTATTATACTAATTTCTAGATTAGTAATTTTAATAAAAGATATTTTTTATAATACTTGTATATAATTGATGATCCTATTATTATTTATAAAATATAAAATATAATTTTTATTAATTTTATAAATATTAAAGTCCTTATAAAAACATTAGATAGATAGTAGTTTATAAGATAAATTAGATTAATAATATATTTTAATATATAATTTTATATAATAATTATTTACTTTAATAAATACTATTATATAGCCTGTTATTTTAATTTTAGTGATTATATTTTTAGAGATATTATATAAATAATATTTATATAATTTTAACTCATAGAAATTAGTAAGTAAATTATAATTTAAAATAAAATATTAAAAATTATTAATATTATATATTTAATAAGATTTCTAGTTAGAAAAGCCCTTGATTATTATATTATTAAAATTTATAGTAAGAATATTATTATTTATATTAGAATTAGCAGATATAGCTACATGGAATCTAGTAATTAATTTTATTATTTATTTTAATATAATAAATAAGATTTTTATAGAAATTTTAGATTTTATTAATTTAATATTCTTCTTATCTTTGTAGTGAGATGGCCGTTCAACACAGCAAAATGAGGTTGTATTGGTGCTAACTATTCGAGAACTTTAAGCGTAAGAAGGAAAAAAGGAAAATAAGAAGTATTATAAACACTCACTTAAAAAAAATAATAATAAAATAAATAAAATAAATATTATCACATAATTTTAAATAGAGTTATTATTATATTTATCCCCCCATTTAAGCCTGACTGTCTTTAGTTAGAGGAATGTTATTATTATTATAATTTATAATAAATTTATTATTCTCTATGGCTATAATCCATACGGGGAATTATTTAAATAATCTAGAATAATCTGGATAATAAATATAAAAATTATATAAATAAAAAAATATATTTTTAAAATTACTAATAAAATATTATTTACAGTTATTTTTATTAAAACCTACTTATTTAATGTAATACTATAGAGTTTTTACTTATAAATAATTTTCTAAGATTTATTCTATTTTTTACTTAGTATAGTTATTAATCTTAATTAAGAAAATCTAGTCTAAGATCTATCCAAGCAGCGGCTCTAAGGTATTATAAAAATAAAATTTATTAGAATAAAAGATAGAGTAGACTTTTATATTATTAAATAATTAAATTTAAAATATATAATTAATTTTTTTAGTAATAGTTACTAGCTTGTATTAGTTTTTTAATAATTTCTAGAATAATTATTTTTAATATTAGTTTCTAATATTTATATAAATCTTATTTCTAATATTAAAATTCACGGGTTAATGTTATTGCTTAGTTATATAAATTTAAATTTATTAGATAATTTATATATTTTTCTTTATTAATTTTTATATTTATTTTATATAGTGGACCAGGGTTCAGGCCTGTTATTAATTAATAATATTTATAATAGAAGTTTAGAAAGATATTTAATTAAAAAAAATATAGGACTTGTATTCTTACTTAATTATAAAAAGTAATAATCTTATAAATTTCTAGAGTAAGATTATAAAAGTAAAATTAATTAATAATAAAAATTTTAATTAATTATTCTAATAATAATTTATAAAAAGAATAAGTTTTTATATTATATACTAGTTTATAATTTTAATTTATTTATTAATTTAAAAGTAATATACTATTAAGAGCTTAAGTTTTACTTATAGTATATAATATAATTTATCCTAGAATTTTGATATAAATTATTTTTTTTAATTTAATATAATTATATCTAGAGATCTTAATTAAGAATATATTTATTTTAGAAATAGCTAGATTATATTTTATATAAATATAAATTTTATATATGGAATCAAGGTGACCTATTTATTTAATTAATTTATTATAATAAATATAATATTAAAATTATAATAGTTCTTTGGAAATATTTTAAAATTTATTAATAAATATTATTCTAGATAATCTGGAATTGGTAGAGATTATAAAAGTTTTAAAAAAAAATTTTATCTTATATTTTTTTACTTATAAATTAAATAATTATTTAGATAATAGTATATATCCTGATTCTAGATATTCTAATAATATTAGTATTTTATAAGATTTAGTATCTTTATTTAGCCTGGATAAGTAAATAATAATTAATAATAAATTTTATTTAATAATTAAATATATAAGTTTCTATCATTTAGAATTACTAATTAATTATTAAAAAATAATAATTTATTTTTTAAAATGTATTTTTTTTTACCATGATAGATTTATTTCTAATAAGACTCTAAGAAAGAATAGTCTTAGTTAATTATTAAAAAATAGTTTATAATCTATAAATATTTCTCTACGGAAGTAAAGATTATTTATAATTTAAAAATTATTAAAAAAAGATATATTCTATTCTTTAAATATTTTAAAAATAATAAGATTTATTTATAATATTATATCAGGACTCGCTTATTACTATTTTTATAAATTAGTATATTTATTAAGATATTATACTTTTTAGAATAGAATTAGATTAGAAAATAGTATTAGAAGAAAAATTTAGTCTATTATATTTAATAAATATTTAATTTTTTAGTGGTTATAAAGTATTTTAAGATTTAATAATTAATTAGAATATTAAAATAATCTATATATTAAAGTTTTTTAATTTTAATTACTATTTTTTTAAGACATGAATAATTGCTAGTAATTCTTTATTATAAATATTATAATTATATTTTATAGAAAATATAGTCTTGGAGTAATAATCTATTAGATACTAAGTTTTATTTATTAGTTATAAGAATATTTTTATAATAACTCTATCAGCAGCATCTATTTTAATATAAGTAAAAAATATAGGATTATAATAAATAAAAATAAAAACTAAAATTAATATCTTCTTAAATATTTTAAAGACTTTAGTATAAATATGATTCTAGTTAAAAATAATATTCTTTTAAATTAATCATGTCAGGAGTCATGCTATTTTATTATAAATTTTAATAAATCTTTAGTAAAAGTTATAAAAATTTAAAAATAATTAAATTTCTTGTATAATTATTAGAATTTTCTATTTAATAATAATTATAATCTTTATCAGGTCCACACGGATACTATTAATAATAATAATAAATCTAAAAAACTTAGTTTTTATGATATAAAATTTATATTTGTAAATAATAGTTTGTAAACTTATAATTTATAATTTTTTAAATACTAAGTATATATATAGTTTATATTTTATTATATTATTATTATAAATTAATATATTATTAATATAAATTATAACGAACTTGTCTAGATACTCTATTAAGACTTTATTAATAAATTATTAAAAAGTAGTAGATTTATTAATAAGTTTAAATAAAAGAATTTAATACTTGAATAGTCTATATTATATTTTAAAGATTATAAGATTCTCTAAAGCAGGATTTATTCAGATCTAGTAGAAATTCTATTATATATTAAATTTAATAAAGATTCTAATATTACGTAGTTAGTCTATTATTTTATTAATAAAAAATAAAAAATATAGGTTTTTCTTAGTTAAGATATTTAATTTTTAATAATTTATATAAAAATAGAGGCCTCCTCTAGGCTTTTAGGCTATTAAAATAAGAGATATAAAAAATATAAAATTTAATATAATAAATTTTTTAGCTAGATTCTTTATAATATAATTATAAAAGGCTTGTAGCTTTTTTATTATTATTTTATAAAAAAAAATTATACCTAGAGGATTCTCACCTTTTAACTAAATCTTATAATTACAGTATTAGAATAGAGATAATATATTTAATTTTTTCTTAGAAAAGATATTTACTAAATTATAATATTACTTAGAAAAGATTTTTTTAATCTTATTCTTTTTATTTATATATAAATCTTTTAATTTCTTAGTGAGAGTCTTCTTGATAATATTAAATAAAATAATAAAAATCTTTATCTCTAAGTTTTTTAAATATTATTAGAAGCTGGCTGTTTTAATAAAAGTTATCTCTTTATAAAAGAATTTAATTAAAATAGACTTTAATTCAGATTTCAGGTTTCCAGGAAAAAAGTAATATTAATAAATTTTTTTATCTAGATTATATTTTATCTTTACTAGAGCCTCATACAGACTGTTTTAATTAATATAAAAAAAATTAATAATAAATATAATAATTTTAATTATTAATTTTTTAATTATATTTTATAATTTTTTTAAATTATATTTTACTAATATTTATAATCTACTAGAGACTATTTTAGGATAATTTAAAAAATATTTATAAAAAATCTAGTTTTTATTTTATTTTCTAATATCAACTAGTTCAGTTAGATCAATTAATAATTCTAATAATCTAATAAAATATTATATTTAATAAATTATATTTTTCTAAGAATAGTATCATACCTTTCCAGGTCTAGTATAAAAAAAAGAATATTTAAAAATTAATAATTATTAATTATAAAATTCAACCAGATTATATATATTAAATCAGTAATTTATTTTTTATTAAAGCTTATAACTAGAATTATTTTTCTTAAGAGTAATATCAGGATTTTAAAATATTAGATTATTTTAATAGTAAATTAAATATCTATTACTAAGTAAATATTTACTCCAGAATTAATAAGTATACAAGTAGGAATAATAATATTATTTTTAAAAAATAAAATAATAATTATAAAATTATTATTATTATTTTTTAATAAATTTTATAAATTTATTATATTTATTTGAGTTTCCAGCTCGCTTAGGATAAAGATTTTTTTTAGATATTATTTTTTATTAATTTAAATTTTTTTATAAAAGCTTTTAAAATCTTTATTTATATAGTCTTTTTCTTAGAATATTTTCTATTTTAATAGCCGGGCTTCTTATAGTAGAAGTATTTTTTTTTATTAAAATATTCTTGGTCTCTAGTTCTATGTTTAAAGTATAAGTTAAAATTCTAAAAATAGTATTCTTAAAATTTAGAATACTAGAGAGAATATAAGAGTTATAAGATTTATTATAATTATTAATAGTAATAATACTATTTCTAGTATAATTTTTTATTAAGTTATTAATTAAATCTGTAGAGTTTGTATATTTTTTTATATAATTATCAAAAAAATAACACTTATTATTAAAATTGTATATAATAGATTTTTTTAATTTAAAAAATAATTTATTATATAAATCTTTTTTTTAAAAATTTTTACTAATTCCAGCTTCCACGGCGAGATAATAGAAAATAAAAATAAAAATATAAAATTTATTTCTAATCTTTATTTGTAGATCTTAGTACTAATAATAAATATTATAAATTTTATAAAAATTAATAAAAATAGTTTTTAAATATTTTAATATATTATTAACATCGTTATAAAGATTAGTTATATTTAAATAGAGTTTAAATATTAAATATTTTCTTGTATTACTCTTATAGTAGTTAATAATATAAGTCTTGTATATTACTAGAGTAGTAAACTAATTAATATTAATTTCTAGTTTTTAATATATAGCCAGCACCCAGTCTTTAAAGAAGATATTTTTTCTATTATTAAATAAAAATAAGTCAGGAATCTTTATTATTTTTTTTAAATTTAAAAATAATAATACTTCAAGAAATAATTAAAACTTAATAAATAATTTATACTATAAAGATATCTTATTCTTTAATAATATTATTCTATTCTTGAGTAAGGGTAGTTATCTTTTAATTTTATTAATCTTATTTATTAAGAAGATTATTTTTTTTAGTCTCTAGATTATTAAAAATCTTTAGGAAGACTTCAAAAGTTTATTTTAAATTCTTTTTATATTAATTCTTAAATTTAATCTAATTAAACCTGTTTTTCTAGTCTAGTTTATTAGATAGTATCACAGAAAGTTATTAGTTATTTTAAAAATCTAGGTTCAGGTAGCTTTCTCTAGTCATTTTATTTATTTTATTTAATTAATTAGATAGGTTTTTAATTGTTAAATATTATTAAAAATGTAAATAAAGACTACTAATAACTTAGTAGAAGCTAGCTATATATAATAGTAGAAAAGAAAAAAAAAATAATACTTAAAATTATAAGATGGCTGTTTAATATAATAAAATAAGATTGTATTAGTGCTAACTATTTAAGAACTTTAAATATAAGAAGAAAAAAAAGAAAATAAGAAGTATTATAGGCGCTTACTTGAAGAAAATGATAGCAAAGCAAATGAAACAAACATTATCACGTGATCTTAGACAGAGCCGCCGTCACATGTAGAACTAAATATTATAAATATAAAAAATCTAGTTTTCAAGACGAAGATTAAGAATAAGATATTAATAATATAAAATATAATATTACTATTTTTTATAAAAATTATAATTTTTATTAATATTATTTAATAGTAAATTTAATATTTTATTTAAATATTTTTTTATATTCTAACTTTTTTTAGATAGGTTACTTTCTTCTATTAATTTTTATTAAGATCTGATTTAGTAGATAATTTAAATTTTATAATAAATATTATAAAATTTATCTAATTAAATTTATTTCTTTTTTCTATAATATCTTTATAGTAATCAAGGAATTCTATTTTTATAAAAACTTTAATAATATTATTAAATAGTTATAATTTAATATTAATAATCTAATTTCATAGATTAAAGTCAAGTTGCTTGAGTAGTAATAATAAAGTATAATAAAATATTAAAAAATAATCTAATTATTTTGATAATATAAATGTTTATTTAAAATTATTAATAAAATATAATATAATAAAAAAGTTAGATTATTTTTTCCCTACAAGATTAAGGAATGTTATTTAATAAAAAATATAATTATAATTAAAAATTAAATAATATATTATTTTAAATATATTATTTACATATTCTTTGGAATTATCTGATACTATAAAGTATTTAAAAATTTTTTTTAATAACTAATATATTAATTAAATTTATATATTGATTCAAACAGTATACTAAATAGTATATTATTTATATATTAATAAAGATCTAGTAAGTATCTTATTAATTATATTTTATAATCTAATATTTTTAAGTACTTATCTTATTCTAAAATCTTATATTTTATAATCTTTATATCTTTTTAATAATTCTAATATATTTTCTAAGCTTTTAGATAGTTTTTTTAAAATATAATCTATCTAGATTATAGTAATCATTATTATAATATTTTCTTTATTAATATGTAGGAAAAAAATAGATCTATTTTTTATAATTATTTTATAATTTTAATGTGGGTCTGATTATAATTCTAACTAGTAAAATACTATTATATAATTATATATTAACTTAGTAAAAGTAAAGATTAAATATAATTAATAAAATAAAAAAAGTTTTAAAAGATAATCTATAAAAATAGATATATATTATACATGTTTCTAATATCTGAGAATTACTATATTAAAAAAATCTTATTTCTAGCTCGCAGTAATAAAGATATTTAATTAAATACTTAAAAAATATTAGAATAATAAAGATAATAATATTTCATAATAAGTTACTAGGCTTATAACTTATTAAGAATGCTAGACAGAAGAAATAATATATAATTTATAAATAGTAACTAGTATAGTTCTATCTACATGACTAGATAAAAATAATAATAACAATAACTCCGTGGCCAACGTGACTACAGGTCATGTGACGCTTGCCTACTGACCAACCACATGTTCCAACATTATATTACTAGTTCATGTATATACAGGTCCTCGTAACTCTTAATTAAAATATTATTATCTAATCTTATTATAATTTTATAGTAATTTTTTATCAAGTTATAAGCTCTTCTAATACTTTATTTTATTAAATTAAAAATACTAATTATTTTATAAGAAGTAAATATCGAGTTAAAAAATTATTAAATTTATAATTATAATTAAATTAATAAGATTTATAACAAATAATCTAATTAAAATTAATTTAATTTAATAATTATAAATTTTTTTTAATATAAGATTTAATTTTTTATATCTTTATGTGATGGCGGCTTTGTTTAGGATCATGTGACCATGTTTGTTTCATTTATTTTACTGTTATTCTCTTCAAGTGAGTGTTTATAATATTTCTTATTTTTTTTTCTTCTTACACTTAAAGTTCTAGAGTAGTTAGTATTAATACAACTTCATTTTACTATATTAAATAGTTGTTTTATAATTTTAAATATTATTTTTTATTTCTTTTCTATTATTATACACAGCTAGCTTTTACTAAGTTATTAGTAGTCTCTATCCCATGTTTTTAGTAATATTTAAATAGTTAAATAATCTATATAAATAAATAAAACATAAATAAATAATTTACTAGTATAATTTGAGATAACACTCTTATTTTTAAAGATAATTAATGATTATTTATCTTATTTTTTAATAAACTAGACTGGGAAGATAAGTTTAATCAAATTAAATTTAATATCTGATATAAAAAAGATTTAAAATAGATTTTTAAAAATTTTCTAAAGATTTTTAATAATTTAGAGACTGAAACAAATAATTAATTTTCTTAATAAATAAAATTAATAAAATTAAAAAATAACTATTCTTACTCAGGAATGGAATGATATTATTAAAAAATAAAATATTTTTATAATATAAATTATTTATTAAGTTTTAATTATTTTTTAAAATATAATTATTTTTAAATTTAAAAGAGTAATAAAGATTCTTAATCTATTTTTATTTAATAATAAAAAAAATATTTCTTTTGAAAATTAAATATTAATTATATATTAAAAACTAAAAATTAATACTAATTAATTTATTACTCTGGTAATACGTAAAGCTTATATTATTAATTATTATAAAAATAATATAAGAAGATACTTAATATCTAAATTTTATTTAAATATAATTAATTCTTATAATAATATTAATAATATATTAAAATATCTAAAAATTATTTTTATTAATTTTTATAAAATTTATAATGTCTGTCGCTAGAATTAGAGACTAAAAATATTTTAATAAAAAAATATTTTTACTACAAAAAATCTAATTATAAAAGTAAAGAATATTTTTAAAAAAAATTATATAAATAAAGACTCTGGAAGCTTTTATAAAAAAATTTAAATTAATAAAAAATAATATCTAGAAAAAGTTTTTATTCTAAATAAACTAGAAATTTAAATAAGTATAATAAATTTATAAAATTTATTAAAAAATAATATTATTATTTTTATTTATATATTTATTAATTCCAGAGCTAATGTCTACTTGGTAATAAATATTTAATTTATTATTAAAATAATTTAATACTTTAAAATTTTAATATTATTTTTAAAAAAAGCGACTCTAGTCACAGGTTTTAATAAAAAATAAACTATTAACTTAATATATGTAATCTGAGATGGCCGTTTAACATAGTAAAATAAGGTTGTATTGGTACTAACTACTTGAGGACTTTAAATATAAGAAAGAAAAAAAGAAAATAAAAAATATTATAAATACTCATTTAAAAAAAATAATAATAAAATAAATAAAATAAATATAATCACATGATCTTAAACAGGACTATTATTATATTATTTTTTTATTTAGATCTGACTGCTCTCAATTAGAAGAATATTATTATTATTATAATTTATAATAAATTTATTATTTTTTATAATTGTAATCTATACGGGAAATTATCTAGATAATCTAAAATAATTTAAATAATAGATATAAAAATTATATAAATAAAAAAATATATTTTTAAAATTACTAGTAAAATACTACTCGTGGTTATTTTTATTAAAATTTATTTATTTAATATAGTACTGTAGAGTTTTTATTTATAAATAATTTTTTAAGATCTATTTTACTTTTTATTTAGTATAATTATTAATCTTAATTAAAAAAATTTAGTCCAAGATCTATCTAGATAATAATTTTAAAATATTATAAAAATAGAGTTTATTAAAATAAAAGATAAGATAGATTTTTATATTATTAAATAATTAAATTTAAAATATATAATTAATTTTCTTAATAATAGTTATTAGGCTGTATTAAATTTTTAATAATTTTTAAAATAATTATCTCTAATACTAGCTTTTAATATTTATATAAATCTTATCTTTAATATTAAAATTCATAGATTAATATTATTAGTTAATTATATAAATTTAAATTTATTAAATAATTTATATATCTTTCTTTACTAGCTTTTATATTTATTTTATATAATAAATTAAGGCTCAGGCCTGCTGTTAATTAATAATATTTTTAATAAAAATTTAAAAAAATATCTAGTTAAAAAAAATATAAAACTTATATTTTTATTTAATTATAAAAAATAATAGTCTTGTGGATTCCTAAAATAAGATTATAAAAATAAAATTAATTAATAATAAAAATTTTAATTAATTATTTTAATAATAATTTATAAAAAAAATCAGTTTTTGCACTATATATTAGTTCATAATTTTAATTTATTTATTAATTTAAAAATAATATGTTATTAAGAACTTAAACTTCACTTGTAGTATATAATATAATTTATTTTAAAATTTTAATATAAATTATTTTTTTAGTCTAATATAATTATATCTAGAGATCTTGATTAAAAATATACTTATTCTAAAAATAACCAGGCTATATCTTATATAAATATAAATTTTATATATAAAATTAAAATAACTTACTTATTTAGTTAGTTTATTATAATAAATATAATATTAAAACCATAGCGGTTTTTTAGGAATATTTTAAAATTTATTAATAAATATTATTCTAGATAGTTTAAAATTAATAAAAATTTTAAAAATTTTAAAAAAAAATTTTATTTTATATTTTTTTACTTATAGATTAGATAATTATTTAAATAATAATATATATTTTAATTCTAGGTGTCCCAGTAGTATTAATATTTTATAAAATCTAATATCTTTATTTAATCTAGATAAGTGAATAATAATTAATAATAAATTTTATTTAATAATTAAATATATAAATCTTTATTATCTAAGACTACTAATTAGTTATTAAAAAATAGAAGTTTATTTTTTAAAATATATTTTTTTTATTATAATAAACTTATTCCTAGTAAGACTCCAGGAAGAGATAATTTTAATTAATTATTAAAAAATAATCTATAATTTATAAGTATTTCTCCATGGGGGTAAAAACTATTTATAATTTAAAAATTATTAAAAAAAATATATTTTATTTTTTAAATATTTTAAAAATAATAGAATTTATTTATAATATTATATTAAAATTTACTCACTACTATTTTTATAAATTAATATATTTATTAAAGCATTGTACTTTCTAAGATAAAATCAGATTAGAAAATAATATTAAAAAAAAAACTTAACTTATTATATTTAATAAATATTTAATTTTTTAATAATCATGAAATATTTTAAGACTTAGTAATTAATTAGAATATTAAAATAATTTATATACTAGAATTCTTTTAACTTTAATTATTATTTTTTTAAAATATAAATAATTACTAATAATTTTTTATCATGAATATTATAGTTATATTTTATAAAAGATATAATTTTAAAATAATAATTTATTAAATATTAAGTTTTATTTACTAGTTATAAAAGTATCCCTATAATAACTTTATTAATAGTATCTATTTCAACATGAGTAGGGAGCGTGGGATTATAATAAATAAAAATTAAAATTAAAATCAATACTTTCTTGAGTATTTTAAAAGCTTTAATATAAATATAATTCTAATTAAAAATAATATTCTTTTAGATTAATTATATTAGAGATCATGCTATTCTACTATAAATTTTAATAAATTTTTAATAAAAGTTATAAAAGTCTAAAAATAATTAAATTTTTTATATAATTATCAGGATTTTCTATTTAGTAATAATTATAATCTTTATTAAGTTTATATAGATATTATTAATAATAATAATACATCTAAGAAACTTAATTTTTATAATATAAAATTTATATTTATAAATAATAGTTTATAAGCCTGTGGCTTGTAATTTTTTAAATATTAGATATATATATAATTTATACTCCACTATATTATTATTATAAATTAATATATTATTAATATAAATTATAATAAACTTGTCTAGATACTTTATTAAGATTTTATTAATAAATTATTAGAAAGCAGCAGATTTATTAATAAATTTAAATAAAAAGATTTAATACTTAAATAGCTTATATTATATTTTAAAAATTATAAAATTCTTTAAAGTAAGATTTATTCGGATCTGATAGAAATTTTATTATATATTAAATTTAATAAAGATTCTAGTATTATATAAGCAGTCTATTATTTTATTAATAAAAAATAAAAGATATAAATCTTTTTTAATTAAGATATTTAATTTTTAATAATTTATATAAAAATAGAGGCCTCCTCTGGGTTTTTAGACTATTAGAATAAGAGATATAAAAAGTATAAAATTTAATATAATAAATCTTTTAACTAGATTCTTTATAATATAATTATAAAAAATCTATAATTTTTTTATTATTATTTTATAAAAAAAAAAATAATACCTAGAGAGTTTTTATTTTTTAATTAAATCTTATAATTATAATGCTAGAATAGAGATAATATATTAAATTTTTTTTTAAAAAGATATCCACCAGATTATAATATTATTTAAAAAAAATCTTTTTAATATTATTCTTTTTATTTATATATAAAATCTTTAATTTCTTTATAAGAATGTTCTTGATAGTATTAGATAAGATAATAAAGATCTTTATCTTTAAGTTTCTTAGATATTATTAAAAGCCAGCTGTTTTAATAAAAACTATCTTTTTATAAGAAAGTCTAGTTAGTGTGAAGGGCTAAGAAGCCATAATGAGTTAGATGTAAAGCCTGGTTCGAAAAAAGTTAATTTACTAAAAAAAAAGATTATCTAGTATAGATAGAATCTAATTATTTATTTTTTTTTAATTATTTTATTATTACTCTTTTATATCTCTCATGGAGAGTTCCTTTAAAAAAATTTTATTTTATTAATTTTTTTTAGTATAGTCTTAGAACTAGATAAATTAAAATATATAATATTTTAATTCTAAATAATTAATTAAATTTAGTTTTTTTTAATTATCTTTTTTTTTAAATAGCGTGATCGTGGGCGGAATTATATAATAAAATTTTAAAAAAAATAAAAAAAATTATAAGAATAAAATATTCTCCACTTTTTATAAGTTTTTATATTATAAAAATATTATATAGATTCCTATATTAAAATATTAAATTTTATTTATTTAATTAAAAATATTTTTTTATAATAATACTTTTCTTTAGAAACATTTTTTTTATTAATAATTTTTTTAATAATATATTCTTTAATATTATTATTTATAATAACCACGTCTGGCTGCTAATCTATTAATTTTTAAGATAATAAAAGATTAGTAATAACTAGATAGAATAAATTTATATAAAAAATTAAATAAATTTTTCTAGATATGTTTAATTTATAAGTATAAATATTTATAATCTTGAGTATAATAAATTTTATATTTTATTAATCTAATTTCTTACTTAATCAGCTGGTAAATATATTTTTTAAATTAAATTAAATCTTATCCTATAATTAATAATAGAAAGCAAGATTTTAATAATAATTAATATATTTTTTTTAAATTTCTTAGACTAAAATTATTATTAAACTAATAATATTTTAAGCTTTTTAAAATTTTTTAAAAATTATTTTAATCTACTCCCGTGGGTTTCTTACTTAGTAGTTTTTTAAAAAATTAATTTTAATATCTAGATTAAAAGACTTCATGTGAAACTTATATTAAAAAAAAATTTATTTTAATTAATATTAAGTTCTAGTTATTTAAAACTAGTTATACTAGTAATAATAATTTTTTTAATTATTTTATTATTAATTAATAAATTATCTTAAGAAAATTTTAATTATTATAATTTTTTATTTAGTAGTACCATCTGTTTCAGAATAATAAATAATAAAAAAATATTTTTTAATATTTAAAATATTATATAAGGTTTCTTATAACTTATTTATAAATTATGATCTTTAGTTAGAGACTATAAATTATAATATTTTATAATAACTGTAAAATATCTAGATAAATATTATTATAAAATCTTTTATTTTTATATTTAATATTATTTTAATAATGATTTTCTTTATTAGCTGGTTAGTAATAATTATAATTTTTTTATAATTTTTAAACTCTAGAAGATCTATTATAAAATTAATAATAATATTTTACCATGGGTGGTCAGGGACAAGTAATAATTTTAAAAAATTTTATTTATAATTTTATTAAATTTAATTAATCTAGTAATTATTATAATTATAATAAAATTAATAAATATTATTACTTATATTAGGCTAGTAGTAGTAATAAATAATAATCTTATATATTTAATTTTTCTCTAGATATCCAGTAATCAGGGTGTTATAGGTTTTTTAAATAATCTAGATCTATAGAAATTTAGAGTTAAAGATCTAGACTTATTTTTAAAATAATAAACACTTGTTTAAGTCTAGTTAGTATTTAATAATAAAAATTTTAAGTTTATTTTTTATTATAGCCTTCTAGTACTTTTTAAAATTTTTATTAATATTTTCTACTTAGATTTAAAACTTATTTAAGATTAGTTCCCTGGGTATTTCTTTTATAAATATTAAATAAATATATTTCTTAAATAAGTCTTTTTAAATAGAATTAAATAATTAGATTTTTTAATTAATAATATATTTATTTTTCTTATCTAGTATATTTTAAAATCTTTTTAATAAAATATTTAATCTAGTATTTATCCTTCCTGGATAGTAATTAATAGAAAAATTAAAATAATTTAAAAAAAATATCTAGTATATCTACTACTTAGTAAGCTAGTACTAGATTATAAAATATTTAAAATTCTAATAATCACTGAGAATCTTAAAATGGAAAAAAGTAATTAATTTAAACTTTTATTTTTATAATATTTAAATAATAGCAAGCAGCTTCTTATCATAGATTTAATAATTATATTTAATAAAAAGATTTTTTTTAAAAAAATAAATTACAGAATATAAAATATTTTAATTATTTTATTAAAATAATATTCTCCCAGTGCACTAATTAAAGAAGTTAATTTTAATTAATATTTTTTATTTAGAGTTCTAGTATATTAAAATTAAAATAATAATAAAAATCTTTTTAAAAGTCTTAAAAGTTTTTTAATTTTTTAAAATCTATTTAAATCTTATATCTTTTTATATAAACCTGGTTAAGGACTTTAAATAAATTTTTTAATTTTTAAGAAACTACTAATAAAAATTAATAAATCTTAAAAAAACTTTAACTTTTTAAACATTTTTTAAGATTTTTTAATCTTATAAAATCTAGATTTTAATGGGGTCTATTCTAATCTTTTTTTTATTTTAATAATAAATCTAAGATATTTAATAAAAGTTATTTTAAATTTATATTTTTTAATATTTACTTGTAATCTTATTTTATATAATTATTCTAAAATCTTTTAGATCTAAAAATAATATTATAATAAATTTCCATCTGTAAAAATAAGAATATTATTAATATAAATAAAATAAAATTTATTTAAAAACTCTTATAGTATTTAATTAATATACTATTAAAAAATACTAGAATAATTAGCAAGTCTAAAAAAAATAATTAATTATTTAAAAAATTTAAAATAAGTTTAGAATATTATTTTTTATTTATTTTTTTTTTAATCTAAATATAATAGAAAGTCTGAATCATGTCGAGCTTAGTAAAAAAATAGATTTAAAAAATTTTTTAAAAATTTTTTAAATTAGTAATAGAAAATAGTAATTTTTTATTATTATTTAATTAAAAATTTAATAATTTATATAGAACTATAAATCTTTACTAAGTTTTAAAATAAATAGAATAAGAATAGTTATTAGAAAATTATTTATTTAAATAAAATCTTTTTCTAGTAGATTAATTAGAGTTTTTTATAATATTAAAAATTTTAGATAATTTATCTAGTATAAAAATTTTTAGAATATTTTTTATTTTTTATTTTTTATATTTTTTATAAAATTAATGGCGTGGTCTATCCCTAGATAATATAAAAATAAAATATTTATTATTATTTTATTAAAAATATTTAAATAATTTTAATAATATTTTAATAATTTTAATAATATTTTAATAATTTTTTTTTATATCCACAGGGTTCTTTGGCTGGTTAAATTTATAAAATATTTTATTAATATTAATAAAACTAATAAAAAAAAGTTTTATTAATTTTTTTTTAATTTTTCTAGGTACACCACGCGTTAGTTAAAATATATTAAAAAAAAATTATAATCTTATTTTTATTTATAATATATTTTTATTTTTATATTTTAAATATCTAGTATGGAGTTCTTAGTCTAGATTATTATATTTTAATATTTTATTTATAATAGTTTTAATATAATATTATACTTGTAGATTTATAATAAAATATAAAAATATATATTTTTTTATAAATTTTTACTAATATCTAGGAATATCATGGTTAATTTAGTTATATAAATTAATTTTTTTTTAAATCTTTTAATATTTTAAGACTTAATTAATACGCGTTTTAATTTATATCTAATTATAAAATTCTTGCTAACTATTTTATATGGAGAATAGCTAATATTTATAAAAATTTTTATATAATAAATTTCATTAACTAATTCTAATATAAAAAAAGTTTAATAATCTTTAAAATCTTGAACTTTCTTTTTAAACTTTTTATAATTAATATTAACTAGTATATACTCCTCTAGATAATGATTTAAAAAAATTAAATATTTTCTAGAATTTAAATAATTAAGATTATTTAGGATTACTAAATTTTTTAAATCTAAATAATACTTTTTATAAGATTATTTTTTAATATAGTCTAAAATATTTTTTTAGTAGTCTTTTAGGATGCTTAAAAATATTATATAAATAAATTAAAATAATTAATAATATAATATTTAAAAAATTTATAATATAAATAAAATCTAAGTTTCTAGTGCTTCACTATCTTTTTCTTTAATATTTATTTAATTTAATAGGTAGATCTAGTACTTATTATTAAAAATTTTTAGTTTATAATATTATTATTAGAAATTTATTTTTTAATTATATTTTTAATCTAGATATTAATATATTCTAATTAATTTTTTAAAAATTTATTTATTTTTATTAATTTATCTACTACTAGTTTCACCTGGCGGTAGAAATTTTTAAAATCTAGTTTTTATTTTATATCTATTATTTATTAATAAATATTATTATTAAGAGTTTAATATAATAAATTTTTTTTATTAAAATTATTCTAATTATAGTTTCCAGCCTCAATTAGTAAGCTATTAATTTTTATAATAAAATTATTAATTATATAAACTTTTTATTTAAAAATAAATAATTTATTAATTATTTTTTTTTCTGGGTGGGGTTCTCATAGATAAATTTAAAATAATTAATAATAGTATTAGCTGTAAATTCTATAGTTTTATATATAATATTAATCTATAAATTAATCTTTATTTTAACTTTTCTATTAAAAAGTAGAAAGATATATTAAGCTTGATTATTTAAATTATTAATAAATTTTTAATTAATTTTAATCTTTATTTAGATGCTATTAAGCTATTTTAAAAATTTATTTTTATTTTTTCTATTAAAAAATATAGAAATAAAAAGTTTAGATTTCTTTGTATCTCCAGATTTTTTAAAAAAAACTAAATAGAGTATATAAGATATTAGTAAAAGTATTTAAAAAAATAAAATTTAATTATTAATAAATTTTTTAATATATTTAAAACTAGTTTTAATCTTATTATTAGTTACGCTATCTTACTATATAATAATATATTATATCTTTATATTTTATATTAATAACTCCTAGACTTGCTTTACTAGTTAATTAATAAATTTATTCTAGAATAGATTTTTATAATTATTTAATATATTAATTATTAATTTTTTACTACTTCTAGCTATTATTTCTGTTCTAATATTACAGTGAAAAGAAGAGTAAATTAAAATTATAAAAAATTAAAAAATTATAATAAATTAAATATAAAATCTAGTTTAAAAAGAGTTAATTCACTAAAAAAAAAAGATTATCTAATATAAATAAGATCTACTTATTTATTTTTTTTTAATTATTTTATTATTACTCTTCTATATCTTTTATGGAGAATTTTTTTAAAAAATCTCTATTCTATTAACTTTTTTTAATGTAATCTCAGAACCAGATAGACTGGAACATATAATGTTCCAGTTCTAAATAGCTAACTGGGCTTAGCCCTTTTCAGTTAGGGCAACTTTTAATTTAAATTTTAAGATTTTTAAAAAAAATAATATTAATAAGTTTTTTTATTTAAATTATATTTTATTTTTACTAGAATCTTGCATGGGCTGCTTTAATTAATATAAAAAAAATTAATAATAATTATAAAATCTTTAATTATTTATTTTTTAATTATATCTTATAATTTCTCTAGATTATATTTTATTAATACTTATAATTTACTAAAAATTATTCTAAGATAGTCTAGGAAATATTTATAAGAAATCTAGTTTTTATTTTATTTTTTAATATTAACTAGCTTAGCTAGATTAGTTAACAGTTTTAATAATTTAATAAAATATTATATTTAATAAACTATATTTTTTTAAGAATAGCATTATACTTTCCCAGATCTAGTATAAGAAAGAAAATATTTAAAAATTAATAATTATTAATTATAAAGTTTAATTAAATCACATGCATTAAATTAATAATTTATTTTTTATCAAAGCCCGTGACTGGAGTTACTTTTTTTAAAAATAAAGTTAAGATCTTAAAATATTAGATTATTTTAATAATAAATTAAATATTTATTACTAAGTAGGCATTAGCTCCGGAGTTAATAAATATATAAATAAAAATAATAATATTATTTTTAGAAAATAAAATAATAATTATAAAACTATTATTATTATTTTCTAATAAATTTTATAGATTTATTATATTTACTTAAATTTCTAACTTACCTAGGATAGAGACTTTTTCTAGATATTATCTTTTATTAATTTAAATTTTTTTATAAAAGCTTCTAGAGTCTTTACTTATATAATTTTTTTTTAGAATATTTTTTACTTCTGTAACTAAGCTTTTTATAATAAAAATATTTTTTTTATTAAAATATTTCTAGTCTCTGGCTCTATACTTAAAATATAAATTAAAATTCTAGAAATAATATTTTCAGAATTTAGAATATTAAAGAGAATATAAGAATTATAAAATTTATTATAATTATTAATAGTAATAATATTACTTCTAGTATAATTTTTTATTAGATTATTAATCAAGTCTGTAGAGTTCATGTACTTTTTTATATAATTATTAAAAAAATAATACTTATTATTAAAATTATATATAGTAGATTTCTTTAATTTAAAAAATAATTTATTATTAAAATTATATATAGTAGATTTCTTTAATTTAAAAAATAATTTATTATATAAATTTTTTTTAAAAGTTTTTACTAATTCTAACTTCCACAGTAAGATAATAAAAAATAAAGATAAAAATATAAAACTTATCTTTAATCTTCATCTGTAGATCTTGGTATTAATAATAAATATTATAAATTTTATAAAAATTAATAAAAATAATTTTTAAATATTCTAGTATATTATTAGCATTATTATAAAAATTAATTATATTTAAATAGAATTTAAATATTAAATATTTTTTTATATTATCCTCACAGTAACTAGTGATATAAATCTTATATATTATTAAAATAATAAATTAATTAGTATTAGTTTCCAGCTTTTAATATATAACCAGTATCTAGTTTTTAAAGAAAATATTTTTTCTATTATTAAATAAAAGTAGATCAGGGATCTTTATTATTTTTTTAAATTTAAAAATAATAGTACTTTAAAAAATAATTAGAGCTTAACAAGTAATCTATATTATAAAAATATTTTATTTTTTAATAATATTATTTTATTTTTAAATAAAAATAATTATTTTTCAATTTTATTAATCTTACTTATCAAGAAGATTATCTCTTTTAATCTCTAGATTATTAAAAATTTTTAAAAGAATTTTAAAAATTTATTTTAAATTTTTTTTATATTAGTTATTAAATTTAATCTAATTAAATCTATTTTTTTAATCTAGTTTATTAGGCAGTATTACAGAAAGTTATTAATTATTCTTAAGATCTAGGTTTAAATAATTTTTTCTAATTATTTTATTCATTTTATTTAATTAGTTGGGTAGGTTTTTAACTATTAAATATTATTAAAAATACAAGTAGGAATTATTAATAACTTAATAAAAGCTAGTCATATATAATAATAAAAAAATAAAAAAAATATTTAAAATTATAAAATAGCTGTTTAATATAATAAAATAAGATTATATTAGTGCTAACTACTCGAGGACTTTAAGTATAAGAAGAAAAAAAGAAAAACAAGAAATATTATAAACGCCCGCTTGAAGAAAATAATAATAAAGCAAACAAAATAAACATAGTCACGTGATCCTAGGCAGAGCTGAAAAGGGCTAAGCCCAGTCAGCCATTCGGAACTAGAATATTATATATTCTGGCTTGTCTGGTTCTGAGACTACACTGGAAAAAGCTAATAGAATACAGATTCTTTAAAAAGACTTTTTATAAAAAATATAAAAGAATAATAATAAAATAATTAAAAAGAAAAGATAAATAATTAGATCCTATCTATATTAAATTATAGTTTTTTAGTCTTTTATAATTTTAATTCTCTTTTCTTTTTACTGTAATATTAGAATAGAGACAATAATTAAAAGTAGTAAAAAATTAATAATTAATATATTAAATAATTATAGAAACCTGTCCTAGGATGAGTTTATTAATTAATTAATAAAATAAATCTAAGAATTATTAATATAAAATATAAAAATATAATATATTATTATATAATAGAATAATATAATTAATAATAAGATTAAAACTAGTCTTAAATATATTAAAAAATTTATTAATAATTAGATTTTATTTTTTTAAATATTTTTATTAATATTTTATATACTCTATCTAGCCTTCTCTAAAAAATCTAGAAATATAAAAAAATTTAAACTTTCTACTTTTATATTTTTTAATAAAAAGAATAAAAATAAGTTTTTAAGATAGCTTAATAATATTCAAATAAAGATTAAGATTAATTAGAAATTTATTAATAGTTTAAATAATTAAATTTAATATATTTTTCTATTTCTTAATAAAGAAATTAAAATAAAAATTAATTTATAGATTAATACTACGTATGAAACTATAAAATTTATAATTAATATTATTATTAATTATTTTAAATTTATTTATAAGAACCCTATCTAGAAAAAAAAATAATTAATAAATTATTTATTCTTAAATAAGAAGTTTATATAATTAATAATTTTATTATAAAAATTAATAGCTTACTAATTAAGACTAGGAATTATAATTAGAATAATTTTAATAAAAAAAATTTATTATATTAAATTTTTAATAATAATATCTACTAGTAGATAGTAGATATAAAATAAAAACTAGATTTTAAAGATTTTTATTACTAGATAAAATTAATAATAAATAAATTAATAAAAATAAATAAACTCTTAAAGAATTAATCAAGATATATTAATATTTAAATTAAAAATATAATTAAAAAATAAATTTCTAATAATAATATTATAAACTAAAAATTTTTAATAATAAATACTAGATCTATCTACTAGATTAAATAGATATTAAAAAAAGAGATAGTAAAATATTAGAAATTTAAATTTTATTTATATTATAGATTCTTTAAATATTATATTATTAATTATTTTAATTTATTTATATAATCTTTTTAAGTACCCTAAAAGATTACTAAAAAAAAATATTTTAAATTATATTAAAAAATAATTTTATAAAAAGTATTATTTAGATTTAAAAAATTTAATAATTTTAAATAATTTTAATTATTTAAATTTTAAAAAATATTTAATTTTTTTAAATTATTACTTGGGGGGGTACACACTAGTTAATATTAATTATAAAGAATTTAAAAAGAAAGTTTAAGATTTTAAAAATTATTAGACTTTTTTTATACTAGGATTAGTTAATAAAATTTATTATATAAAAATTTTTATAGATACTAGCTATTCTTTGTATAGAATAATTAATAAAAATTTTATAATTAGATATAAATTAAAATATATATTAATTAAGTCTTAAAATATTAAAAGATTTAAAGAAAGATTAATTTATATAACTAAATTAACCATGATATTCCTAGATATTAGTAAAAATTTATAAAAAAATATATATTTTTATATCTTATTATAGATCTATAAATATGATATTATATTAGGATTATTATAGATAAAATATTAAAATATAATAATTTAAATTAAAAACTCTATGCTAGATATTTAAAGTATAAAAATAAAAATATATTATAAATAAAAATAAGATTATAATCTTTTTTTTAATATATCTTAGCCAACGCGTGGTGTACTTAAAAAAATTAAAAAAAAAAATTAATAAAATTTTTCTTTACTAGTCTTATTAATATTAATAAAATATTTTATAAATTTAACTAACTAAAGAACCCCACGGATATAAAAAAAAATTATTAAAATATTATTAAAATTATTTAAATATTTTTAATAAAATAATAATAAATATTTTATTTTTATATTACTCAGGAGTAGACCATGCTATTAATTTTATAAAAAATATAAAAAATAAAAAATAAAAAATATTTTAAAGATTCTTATACTAAATAAATTATTTAGAGTTTTTAATATTATAAAAAATTCTAATTAACTTATTAGAAAAAGATTTTATTTAAATAAATAATTTTTTAATAATTATTCTTATTTTATTTACTTTAAAGTCTAGTAGGGGTCTATAATTTTATATAAATTATTAAATTTTTAATTAAATAATAGTAAAAAATTATTATCTTTTATTATTAATTTAAAAAATTCTTTAGTATATCTTCCAGCCCTGTTTTTTTATTAAATTTAATATAATTTAAGTCTTCCACTGTATTTAGATTAAGAAAAAGAATAAATAAAAAATAGTATTCTAAATTTATTTTAGATTTTTTAAATAATTAATTATTTTTTTTAGACTTGCTAACGATCCTAGTATTTTTTAATAATATATTAACTAAATATTATAGAAATTTTTAAATAAATTCTACTCTACTTATATTAATAATATTCTTATTTTTATAGATGGGAGCTTGTTATAATATTATTTTTAAATCTAAAAAGTTTTAGAATAACTATATAAAGCAGGATTATAAATAAATATTAAAAAATATGAGTTTGAGGTAACTTTTATTAAATATTTTAGATTTATTATTAAAGTAAAAAAAGAGATTAGAATAAATCTTATTAAAATCTAGATTTTATAAGACTAGAAAACCTTGAAAAATACTTAAAAAATTAAGATTTTTTTAAAATTTATTAATTTTTATTAATAATTTCTCAGGAACTGGAGAATTTATTTAAAATTTTTAATTAGATTTATATAAAAAAATATAAGATTTAAGTAGACTCTAGAAATTTAAAAAACTTTTAAAATTTTTAAAAAAATTTTTATTATTATTCTAGTTCTAGTGTACTAGAATCCTGAGTAAAAAATATTAATTAAAATTAATCTTTTTAACTAGTATACTAAAAAAATATTATTTTAATAAAATAATTAAAATATTTTATATTTTATAATTTATTTCTCCAAGAGAAATCTTTTTATTAAATATAATTATTAAATCTATGATAAGGAGCTATTTACTATTATTTAAATATTATAAAAATAAAAATCTAAATTAATTACTTTTCTTTATTTTAAGATTCTTAGTAATTATTAGAATTTTAAATATTTTATAACCCAGTACTAGCTTATTAAATAATAAATATATTAAATATTTTTTTTAAATTATTTTAATTTCTTTATTAACTACTACCCAAAGAGGATGAATACTAAATTAAATATTTTATTAAAAAAATTTTAAAATATACTAAATAAGAAGAATAAGTATATTATTAATTAAAAAATTTAATTATTTAATTTTATTTAAAAAGATTTATTTAAAAAATATATTTATTTAATACCCATGGAAGAAGTACCCGGGGAACTAATTTTAAATAAATTTTAAATTTAAATAAAAAATATTAATAAAAATTTTAAAAAATACTAGAAGATTATAATATAAGATAAATTTAAATTTTTAAAAAGATTAAAATTCAAGATTTTTATTATTAAATATTAATTAAATTTAAATGAGTGTCTGCTATTTTAAAAATAAATTTAAATTTTAAATTTTAAATTTTTATAAATCTAGATTATTTAAAAAGTTTATAATAGCGTGATCACCGGATATCTAGGAAAAGACTAGATATATAAAATTATTATTTATTATTATTATTAATTTAATATAAGTAATAATATTTATTAATTTTATTATAATTATAATAGTTACTAGATTAATTAGATTTAGTAAAATTATAAATAAGATTTTTTAAAATTATTACCAGTCCCTGACTACTTATAATAAAATATTATTATTAATTTTCTAGTAGACTTCCTGGAGTTTAAGAATTATAAAAATATTATAATTATTACTAATTAATTAATAAAAGAAATTATTATTAAAATAGTACTAAGTATAGAGATAAAAGATTTTATAATAATATTTATCTAAATATTCTACAGTTATTATAAAATATTATAATCTATAGTCTCTGACTGAGAATTATAATTTATAAATAAATTATAAAAAATTTTATATAATATTTTAAATATTAAAAAATATTTTTTTATTATTTATTATCCTGAAACAGATAGTGCTACTAAATAAAAAATTATAATAATTAAAGTTTTTCTAAGATAATTTATTAACTAGTAATAAAATAATTAAAAGAAATTATTACTATTAATATAATTAGTCTTAAATAACTAGAACTTAGTATTAATTAGAATAAATCTTTTTTTTTAATATAAGTTTTATATAAAGCTTCTTGACCTAGATATTAAAATTAATTTTTTTAAAAATTATTAAATAAAAAATCCACAGAAATAGACTAAAGTAATTTTTAAAAAATTTTAAAAAGTTTAAAATATTACTAGTTTAATAATAATTTTAGTTTAAGAAGTTTAAAAAAAATATATTAATTATTATTAAGATCTTATTTTTTATTATTAATTATAGAATAAGATCTAACTTAACTTGAAAAATATATCTATTAATTAATTAAATAAAAAATTAAATTAATAAAATATAAAATTTATTATACTCAAGACTATAGATATTTATATTTATAAATTAGATATATTTAAAGAAATTTATCTAGTCTTTTATATAAATTTATTTTATTTAGTTATTATTAATTTTTTATTATTTTAAAAAATAATAGATTAGCAGCTAGACGTGGTTATTATAAATAATAATATTAAAAAATATATTATTAAAAAAATTATTAATAAAAAAAATGTTTCTAAAAAGAAGTATTATTATAAAAAAATATTTTTAATTAAATAAGATTTAATATTCTAATATAAAAATTTATATAATATTTCTATAATATAAAGATTTATAAAGAATAAAGAATATTCTATTTTTATAATTTTTTTTATTTTTTTTAAAATTTTATTACGTGATTCCGCCCATGATCATACTATTTAAAGAAAAAAAATAATTAAAAAAAATTAAATCTAATTAATTATTTAGAATTAAAATATTATATATTCTAATTTATCTAGTTCTAAAATTACACTAGAAAAAACTAATAAAATAAAGATTCTTTAAAAAGACTCTCTATGAGAGATATAAGAAAATAATAATAAAATAATTAAAAAGAAAAAATAAATAACTAGGTCTTACTTGTACTAGATAATCTTTTTTCTTTAGTAAATTAACTTTTTTTAAACCAGGCTTTACGTCTAACTCATTACGGCTTCTTAGTCCTTCACAAGAGCCGCCGTCACAAGATTATTTTAATAATAAATTAAATATTTATTACCGAGTAAGTATTAGTTCTAGAGTTAATAAATATATAAATAAAAATAATAATATTATCTTTAAAAAATAAAATAATAATTATAAAATTATTACTATTATTTTCTAATAGATCTTATAAATTTATTATATTTATTTAAATTTCTAATTTGTCTAGGATAAAGATTTTTTCTAGATATTAATTTTTATTAATTTAGATTTTTTTATAAAAATTTTTAAAGTTTTTATCTATATAATTTTTTTTAGAATATTTTTTATTTCTATAACTAGACTTCTTATAATAAAAATATTTTTTTATTAAAGTATCTCTAATCTCTAATTCTATATTTAAAGTATGAATTAAAAATTTAAAAATAATATTTTTAAAGTTTAGAGTACTAGAGAGGATATAAAAATTATAAGATTTATTATAATTATTAATAATAATAATATTACTTTTAGTATAATTTTTTATTAGATTATTAATTAAATTTATAAAATTTATATATTTTTTTATATAATTATTAAAGAAGTAATACTTATTATTAAAGTTATATATAATAGATTTCTTTAATTTAAAAAATAATTTATTATATAAATTTTTTTTAAAAAATTTTTATTGATTCTAGCTTCCACGGTGAGATAATAAAAAATAAAAATAAAAATATAAAATTTATTTTTAATTTTTATTTATAGATTTTAATACTAATAACAGGTGTTATAAATTTTATAAAAATTAATAAAAATAGTTTTTAAATATTCTAATATATTATTAGTATCATTGTAAGAATTAATTATATTTAAATAGAGTCTAGATATTAAATATTTTTTTATATTATTTTTATAATAATTAGTAATATAAGCTTTACATATTATTAAAATAATAAATTAATTAGTATTAACTTCCAGTTTTTAATATATAATTAATATCTAGTTTTTAAAAAAAATATTTTTTCTATTATTAAATAGAGATAGGTTAGAGATTTTTATTATTTTTTTAAATTTAGAAATAGTAGTACTTTAAAAAATAATTAAAATTTAATAAATAATTTATACTATGAAGATATCTTATTTTTTAATAATATTATTTTATTTTTAAATAAAGATAATTATCTCTCAGTTTTATTAATCTTATTTATTAAAAAAATTATCTTTTTTAGTTTTTAAATTATTAAAAATCTTCAAGAGGACTTCAAAAGTTTATTTTAGATTTTTTTTATATTAGTTATTAAATTTAATCTAATTAAACCTATTTTTCTAGTCTAATTCATTGGGTAGTATTATAAAAAATTATTAATTATTTTTAAAATCTGGGTTTAAGTGGTTTTTTCTAGTTATTTTATTTATTTTATTTAATTAGTTAGATAGATTTTTGCCTGTTAGATATTATTAAAAATATAAATAAAAATTACTAATAACTTGGTAGAAGCTGGTTATATATAATAGTAAAAAAAATAAAAAAAATATTTAAAGTTATGAGATGGCTGTTTAATATAATAAAATAAGATTATATTAGTACTAACTACTTAAGGACTTTAAGTATAAGAAAAAAAAAAGAAAAATAAGAAATGTTATAAGTACTTACTTGAAGAAAATAATAACAAAGTAAATAAAACAAACATAGTCATGTGATCCTAGACAGGGCCGTTATCACATAATCTAATTAAGTCTTATAATTAATAATTATTAATTTTTAAATATTTTCTTTTTTATACTAGACCTAGGAAGGTATAATATTATTTTTAAAAAAATATAATTTATTAAATATAATATTTTATTAAATTATTAAAATTATTAATTAATCTAGCTGAGTTAGTTAATATTAAAAAATAAAATAAAAACTAGATTTTTTATAAATATTTTTTAAATTATTCTAAAATAGTTTCTAGTAGATTGTAAGTATTAATAAAATATAATTTAAAAAAATTATAAGATATAATTAAAAAATTAATAATTAAAATTATTATAATTATTATTAATTTTTTTTATATTAATTAAAATAGCCCGTGCGAGGCCCTAGTAAAAATAAAATATAATTTAAATAAAAAAATTTATTAGTATTATCTTTTTTCTAAAATTTTAAAATCTAAATTAAAATCTACTTTAATTAGATTTTTTTATAAAAAAATAATTTTTATTAAAGCAGCCAGCTTTTAATAATATTTAAAAAATTTAAAAATAAAGATCTTTATTATCTTATTTAATGTTATTAAAAAGACTCTTATAAAGAAATCAAAGATTCTATTTATAAATAAAGAGAATAAAATTAAGAAGATTTTTTTAAATAATATTATAATTTAATAAATATTTTTTTTAAAAAAAAATTTAATATATTATCTCTATTTTAATATTATAATTATAAGATTTAATTAAAGAATAAAAACTTTCTAGATACTACTTTTTTTTATAAAATAATAATAAAAAAATTATAAGTCTCTCATAATTATATTATAAAAAATCTAATTAAAAGATTTATTATATTAAATTTTATATTCTTTATATCTTTTATTCTAATAGTCTAAAAGTCTAGAGAAAGCCTTTATTTCTATATAAATTATTAAAAATTGAATATTTTAATTAAAAAAGACCTGTATCTCTTATTTTTTATTAATAAAATAATAAATTATTTATATAATATTAAAATCTTTATTAAATTTAATATATAATAAAACTTTTACTAGATCTAAATAAATTTTATTTTAAAAAATCTTATAATTTTTAAAGTATAATATAGCTTATTTAAATATTAAATTCTTTTATTTAAATTTATTAATAGATCTACTACCTTCTAATAACTTATTAATAAAATTTTAATAAAATATTTAAATAAGTTCATCACAGTTTATATTAATAATATATTAATTTATAATAATAATATAATAGAGTATGAGCTATATATATATTTAATATTTAAAAAATTATAAATTATAAGTTTATAAATTATTATTTATAAATATAAATTTTATATTATAAAAACTAAATTTTTTAGATTTATTATCGCTATTAATAGTATCTATATAAATCTAATAAAAATTATAATTATTATTAAATAAAAAATTCTAATAATTATACAAAAAATTTAATTATTCTTAAACTTTTATAACTTTTATTAAAGATTTATTAAAATTTATAATAGAATAGTATGATCTCTAATATAATTAATTTAAAAAAATATTATTTTTAACTAGAATTATATCTATACTAAAACTTTTAAAATATTTAAAAAAAATATTAATCTTAGTTTTTATTTTTATTTATTATAATCCTATGTTTTTTATTTATATTAAAATAAATATTATTAATAAAATTATTATAAAAATATTTTTATAATTAATAAATAAAATTTAATATTTAATAAATTATTACTCTAAGACTATATCTTTTATAAAATATAATTATAATATTTATAACAAAGAACTACTAGTAATTATTTATACTTTAAAAAAATAATAATTAGAATTAAAAAAATTTTAATATATAAATTATTTTAATATTTTAACTGATTACTAAGTCTTAGAATATTTTATAATTATTAAAAAATTAAATATTTATTAAATATAATAAATTAAAATTTTTTTTAATATTACTTCCTGATCTGATTCTATTCTAAAAAATATAATACTTTAGTAAATATATTAATTTATAAAAATAATAATAAATCAATTTTAACATAATATTACAAGTAAATCCTATTAATTTTAAAATATTTAAAAAATAAAATATATTTTTTTTAATAATTCTTAAATTACTAATAATTTTTATTTTTTTAAAAAAATATTTATAAATTATAAATTATTTTTTTAAAAAAATATTTATAAATTATAAATTATTTTTTAATAATTAATTAAAATAATCTTTTCCTAGAGCTTTACTAGAAATAAATTTATTATAATAAAAATAAATATATTTTAAAAAATAAATTTTTATTTTTTAATAATTAATTAATAATTTTAAATAATAAAGATTTATATATTTAATTATTAGATAAAATTTATTATTAATTATTATTTACTTATCTAGACTAAATAAAGATATTAAATTTTATAAAATATTAATATTACTAGAACACCTAGAATCAAGATATATATTATTATTTAAATAATTATTTAATTTATAAATAAAAAAATATAAGATAAGACCTTTCTCTAGAACTTTTATAATTTTTATTAATTCTAGATTATTTAGATTAATATCTATTAATAGACTTTTAAACATTTCTAAAGAACTGCTATAGTTTTAATATTATATTTATTATAATAAATTAATTAAATAAACAGGTCATTTTAATTTTATATATAAAATATATATTTATACAAGATATAATCTACTTATTTTTAAAATAAATATAATTTTAATTAAAATTTCTAGATATAATTATATCAGATTAAAAAAAGAATTTATATTAAAATTCTAGAATAAGCTATATTATATATTATAAATAAAATTTTAATTTTTAATAATATATTATCTCTAAACTAATAAATAAATTAAAATCATGAACTAGTATATAGTATAAAAATTTATTTTTTTTATAAATTATTATTAAAATAATTAATTAAAACTCTTATTATTAATTAATTTTATTTTTATAATTTTACTTCAAGAATCTATAAGACTATTATTTTTTATAATTAAATAAAAATATAAGTTTTATATTTTTTTAACTAGATATTTTTTTAAATTTTTATTATAAATATTATTAATTAATAACAAGTTTAAGTCCTGGCCCGTTATATAAAATAAATATAAAAATTAATAAAAAAATATATAAATTATTTAATAAATTTAAAATTATATAATTAACTAATAGTGTCAACTTGTGAATTTTAATATTAAAAATAAAATTTATATAAATATTAGAAACTAATACTAAAATTAACTATTTTAAAAATTATTAAAAAACTAGTATAATTTAGTAATTATTATTAAAAAAAATTAATTATATATTTTAAATTTAATTATTTAATAATATAAAAATTTATTTTATTTTTTATTTTAATAAACTTTATTTTTATAATATTTTAGAGCTGCTGCTTAGGCAGATCTTAAATTAAATTTTTTTAATTAAGATTAATAATTATACTAAATAAAAGATAGAATAGATCTTAAAAAATTATTTATAAATAAAAACTCTATAATACTATATTAAATAAATTAGTTTTAATAAGAATAACCGCGCGTGGTATCTTACTAGTAATTTTAAAAATATATTTTTTTATTTATATAATTTTTATATTTATTATTTAAATCGTTCTAGATTATTTAAATAATTTTTTATATAGATCACTGCGGTAAAGAATAATAAATTTATTATAAATTATAAAAACAAAAATATTCTCTTGATTAGGGGTAGTCAGACTTAAATAAAAAAATAATATAATAATAACTCTATCTAAGATTATATAACTATATTTATTTTATTTATTTTATTATTATTTTTTTTAAATAAACGCCTATAATACTTTTTGTTTTTCTTTTTTTTTCTTACGCTTAAAGTTCTTGAGTAGTTAGCACCAATACAACCTCATTTTGCTGTGTTGAACGGCCATCTCAATTTATACCTCTAGATATCCTGTATTATAGAAAAGTAAGATTTTAAAATTAAATTATTATATTATTATTAAAATAATATATTATAATTTTTATAATATAAAATATTTTAACAGCCAAATCCGGCCTATAAAAAATAATATTAATTCAAATAATTTTTTATTATTATATTTAATATTAATTTATATAATTAAGCAGAAGAACGCCTAGTATAATTATTAAAATTTATTTTAAATATTATAAAATTATTATCTAAATATAATAATTTTAAAAAATAATATTTTTAAATTAAGATAATATTATATTTATTATTCTTATACTAATTTCTATAAAAGAATTTTAATTTTAAATTAATTAATCTAAACTTTACATGCTGATATTAATTTTTAAAAATAATTTATTTATATTTTATTTATTAATTATTATTAAAACTTAATAATCACTTGATTAAAATTAAAAGAAATATTTTTTTTATAAATAATATATATAATACTATTTATAAACTAATATTTAGTAAAAAACTATAATAAACAATTAATATTTATATAAATTTATTTTATAAATAAAAAATAACTATTTTACTATAAAATAATATATAAAAAATTTTAAGAATAATTATATAATAATAAATTAAATAAAATATAAAATATTATTTTTTATAATAATTTATATATTACTAGCTGAATTAGAAATAGATTTTTTAATATAAATTATATTTATTTAAATATATTTACTAATATTTACTTTTATAAATACTATAATAAAATTATAATAATAAAAAATAATCTTAAAATAAAATATTCAATAATAATAATAATAATTATATTATTATTTTAAATATTAAGAGAAAGTAAGAAGCCTAATTAAAAAAAAATTAAAAATTAAAATTTTAATTAAATTTATATTAAAACTATAAAATAATAAAATTTAAAAATTAAAAATTAATATATATATTACTAATAAATTAATTATAATTTAAATTTTTATTATTATTTTTATTTAAATTTTAAATATATTTCTTAGAAGTCTGATAAATTAATTTAATTATATAATTTAATAAAAGAATTATTTAAAATAATTAAAATAAGTACTGTTATGTATAATAAATAAAATTAAAATATTAATAATTTTAATAATATAATAATAATAATTAATTTTATTATAATAAATATTTAAATTTATAATATTAATATTAATAAAATTATTAATTATTTATAAATTATAAAAAGTATCTTTCTAGTCAAGCTAATTAAATTATATATTATTATAATAATAATTATTTTTAATCTTATATTCTAATATTAAAAAACTAGTTATATAGGATTTTATATTATTAAATAAAATAATTTTAAAATCTTATTTTATAAATCCTATTATTTAATTAAAATTAAATATTTGATATTAAAAGACCCTGTTCCCTAAATAATAAATTTAATAGAATTATAATATATAAATATATAAATAATTATTAACTTTATTTAATTAATAAAAAATTATATTATTTTATATAAAAAATCAAATCTTTTCTAAGTTTATTAAAATAAATATTTAATATTATAATTTTATAAATTATTATATTATAATTTAATATTTTAATAACAGAGGCAAGTTCACGAAATTTAAAATATAAATTAATAAAAAAATAAAAAGATTATATAATAGTATCATTTTTTTATATATTTAAAGTAAATAGTTTATTTAAATATTATAATAAAATATAAAATTAAATAATAAAAATTTTAATAATTAACTCAGATTTATCTAGTTATTTATAATTATTTATTTTTTAAAATATATAATAAAAAATATTAGTATTTTTATATAAATCTTTTTATAATTTATCTAATCTTATTATTTTATTTAAATTTTTTTTATTTTTTAAATTATTAAGTCTATATTCACATACTAATAAAAGATTAAATAAGATTATAAAAATTAAAATTATAGATTATAATCAAATATTTTATTAATTTTAATAAAAATTATAATTATATATATCAGATTTAATTCTTTAATTTTAATAAAATAAAATAATTAAGAAATATTATATTTAATAAAAAAATATATATAATAAAAATTATAAAAATTTTAATATATTCTTTATAAAAGACTAACCCCAAGTATTATAATTAAAAAAATTTTATTTAATAAGATTTTTTTTATTAATAATAAAATATTATAATTAAATTATATAATTAAAATAAAGTTTAAAAATAATAATATTATTAATTATATAAAAATAATTTTTAAAATAATAAATTTTTTAGATCATCCAGTACTTGAATCTATAGAAATTTTTATAAATTATTTTTTTATTAATATAAAATTTATTATATAAAATTATTAATTAATAAAATAATTCTTATACTAGAAATCTTAGTTATTCTTAATAAAATAAATATAACTTTTTATTTAAAATTTTATAAATATAAATTTTAATTAATAAAATAATTTTTATACTAGAAATCTTAGTTATTCTCAATAAAATAAATATGACTTTTTATTTAAAATATTATAAAATAATAATTTTAATTATATGTATAAAAATTCAAAAATTATTTCTAGTATTATATTAGATTATAATTATAAATATTTAGATATATAAGATTTATAAAATAAATATTTATATTATAATTAATTAATAAAATATTATAAAAAAATTTTAAATAAGTATATTTTCTAAATAAAATATTATATAATTTTAAATAAATTATATTTTTATAATATTAAATATTTATTAATTACTTTACTAAAATCAGATTTAAATCTTTGAAAAAAGATCTTTATATTTATATAAAAAAATATTATATTAATAATATTTATTAATAATTTTATAATTATAAGTCTAAGCCTGAGATATTTATAAAAAATAAAATAATATTTAAATTATGTTTTTAGATTAAAAGATTGAAATAAATCAAGAATATTTCTAGATTATAATCTTAATTAAAATTATAAAATTAAAATAATATTAATATTATAATTTATATATATTAAAATTTTTTAATTATTATTAGAATATAAAATACATTTAAAAATATAATTTTAATAATATTATCATATTAAAAATTTAATTAAGTTAATATAATTATTAAAATAATAAATATTATATTTTATTAATATTTAATTAATTATTTTAACTAGTTAATTTTTAAATACTAGTTTAATTTATAATAAACTATATTTAAATTATAATAATATTTATAAAATCTAAAAAATTTAAATATGAAAATTCTAAGATTAGTTTATTAATATTCTAAATAATATTTCTATTTAAAAATTATTTTTATTATAAATTATAATAAAAAAATAAAGATTTTTATTAATATCTCACATGCTGATTATAAAGATAATAAATTAATAAAAAAATATATTATTTTTTATATTTAATTATCAATATTTTAAATTTTAAAAAAATAAATGGTTCTAGTATTTTTCTTCATAATTATAAAATTTTATATATATAATAGTATTATAAAAAAATTATATATTAAAAAATTAATTTTTATATTTAATTTTATAATTTTATTTAATAATTAAATTTTTATATTTATTAATTTAATTAATTTTTTTAATATTTTACACCAAGAGAACTACTTAAAAATTATAAAATAATTTAATTAATTTTTTTAATATTTTACACCAAGAGAACTACTTAAAAATTATAAAATAATTTAATTATTTTTATTTTTTTATTATTAATATAATCAAGTATAATGAGATTAAAATATTATATATTATAAAAATATAAAATCCTGTAAATAATTTTATTAAATTATTAAATTTAAAAATATTCTAAGTCTTCTTTATTTTATTGAAAATAATAGAAATTATTATAATTATTATATAATCTAGTAATCCTAACTTATCTTCCTAATTAAAAAATAATTTTAGTTTTATTAAAATCCTGTTTTATAAGACCATGTGTCGTTTAAAAAATTATATTAATAATCTAGTAACTTTATATTTATATAAGTAACTAAGATCATATATTCTTTTTTTTATATATATTATTATACTACTAGTTTGTGTATATACAGGCCCTCGCGGCCCTTAGTTAGAACATCATCATCTGATCCTACTGCAATCCTACAGTAGCCTTTCCATCAGTATATAGTACAATCTACATGTCCCACTTGGCCCTGGTTGTTGACTTCTAAGCCACGTGCTACAGAGCCAACCACTGAGCCAAATGAGCAGAGATTAAAATGGCAAGGCTGCGGTAAACTTCGTAAGAATGTATCCATAACATCACGCAAGGCGTCGATCTTAGAGCTCATTGAGCCTGATCGATCCGCTATAAAAATCATTTCAGTGGCGGAGTCAGCGGTACTCATACCGTGCAGGAAGAGATTGCCTGGGGTAATTGTAACAGCCACTGTGGTAAGCCCTGGGTTGTCAGGTTGGGCTCCTACTATCGCTTGAGATCGCATTACCTCGGAAGAGGCAGACAAGACGAAAATCACAAAACCTTTGTCTATTACCGCGAACCTTTCGGTCAGTCTAGCTCGTGCGCTACAGGGATCAAAAGTATCTGATGCAGAATACTTTGCGAAATCCTGGAAGCTTCGATGAGTGACCGCTCCAAGCTCGACCGATATGGGATGGGCACGAGACTCCATTCTGCGGATTGGCGCCGAAAATGATGCGTGGATACTGATTTGAAGACCGTCCGTACACAACGCCTGGTTTGTGCCAGCTGGGTTATGGTATGCCTCTGGTGGGTTCCCATAGCGTGGAGCGACAGACCAACCCACCCGTGCTGTTATCCAGCTTCAGAAGATTGGTGTACACCATTTGTATTCGCACTGTCGTCTGAGCAGGGATCTTTCCAACATTTAACTCAAAGATCTTCGGGGTCACTTCTCCAATCAAGACTGCTTCCTTATACTCCTCCTGTGCCACTCCCCTGGGCCTGACGGAACCTTCAAGAAGTCGTTCACCGACCCAGCAACGAAAGGAGGCTATAACCGATCCATAGTATAGTGGAAACATGTAATGAGCATCATGTGCGGTTGAGGATGAGGCATTGGTAAAACGCTGCGTGATCGCTGAGTAACGGCAGCGGAATTTTCGCCAGATTCTTTTTTCACATCAGGGAGTGGTTGTTCTGGATTAAATCTCGGCGGCAATTCGGGTATGAGCGGACGATTTGGCTTGGGGGAACACCGATAGAGATTATTGGAAACTGTCGTTTTACCCTGGAACACCTGCAAAATCTTGTTGGCAAGTATATGGTCATCTACGAGCAAGAGGGGAAACCTCGATCGCATCGAAAGGAGTGGCAAACAGAAATATGGAGAAACTGGAAAAAGATATGTTGGACCAGGGAAGGCGGCGACTTGGCCAGGCTCCAGCACAATCTCGGACTTCACATCAACAGCCTCCTTTCTTCCGCTGCATTGGATACCCCATGTTAGTATCTTCAACTGATTATTCTAGTGAGTCAAATCAAAAGGCCATCCATCAAGTTGATGATGTTCGAGGGATGCTATGCGAAATCCATGAATGGTTCACCAAGGAGTTGAAAGGACGAACAATGAGTGCCAGTCCAACCTCTCTCGCAATGCCAAAATGGCAGGATGAAAGAGCCTTGGGTTTGACGTTCCCAGTGCTTTTGGAAGACCATGAGCGAAATGATACTGTTGCAATTTGTGAAGCTGCTTGTTTTTCCCCAGATTGGCTCCCAGAACCTTGGGTCCAACCAGCCAGCCAAATCTTCAGGTGCCACTGTGGAGCTGCACACAACAACCAACTATCACACCGCTCCTGTACGCTACCCGGTCATCGGGTTCTTTCAATCTGCTGATACTAGGGAAGTGTCGCCGATGAGTCGGATTATGCGGTTAGACGGGCTGTCGCCCATATTTGTGCTTGCATCTGACACTCCATAATCTAGTGGACCAGGATATCGATATCAGCACTCAAGAAAACAGTATGACTTTGACCATCGCTAAGACATCTTGCATTTTGGCAAGTGAGAGTGAGCAAGAGAAGCTCGCAGAGGCAGTGGATGTTCAGATGGTGCTTCTTGATAGAGATTGTATGTTCAGGTTTTGGAATTAAGTATGGCTACTAACTCTCGGAGCTACAAGATACCTGCATGGGCAGCTGCAAAAGTTGCAAGAAAGCCTACTTTTGTCCAAGATACAGAATATTCAGAGAAGTGAAACACTCATCTTCGAACTGTACGTTCCATTCCTCCAGTTACAGGATGATGTGATTAGCAACCTGACAGACCTTTGCGTTCACAGGGCGTTGGATCAGCTAATGGTTTACAACCACCACATCACCGATGCCACCCTCAAGCTTGTTTCCAATCTCCAGCGCAGTACATATCGCCTTCTTATCTCGAACACATCCAGGTCGACGTGTCTCGGTATTGACGGTAGGTGTTGGATCATCAGTAAGAATCCGACTGCTAATATTAGAGAAAGTGTCTGCGGCATCATTGGAAAATATCGGTAGGCAGAATGACGCCTCTATCCAGATTGGCGGACCATGTCTGGTTGCAGAAACGACCCGGAGTAGACCCAACATACATCAACATGATTCGACAGCAACTCTAACGTGCGCCGATCAAGAAAGTTTATCACAGTTCTGGATTCTGTTATATTATACTAACGCTTTTTTCTTTTCTTTTCTTTTTCTTTTTCTTTTTTTTTTTTTTGGTTGATAAAGCCCAGAGAATGCTAGTTAGGGTGTTGCAGTCAGCAGGGCGAGGTAGGTTTGTTAGTTCCCTTTGCAATTAGACATGCTGATCATCTCAGACGTAAGCGGTAATGAGGCGCCTAGCATAGCTGGTCACAGACTCAGTGATCTGGAAGGGCCTTCCAGAATGGTGGCTGACTTTTGAAGGACTTGTCGGGTATATCATGTCCATATAGAGCTCATTCCTTCTCTCAATTGCATTGTGCCAATTTGAAGCTTTGAATAGAATAAGTGATGGACAAATGTCAACTTTATATTCAGATATTCTTGGATGCAGTCTCCTCTAGGCAATACGGATAGAATGTGACCCAGATGGTTGAAGTTGGTAACCGGTCCTACCTGGCTGAGTTGTCCGAATCCAAGGCTACCCCTCACCAGCCAAAGCTGGACTGACAGAAGTACAATCCATTCCCGCCTGGGACAAGCCACGGTGCAAGCCAATTGGATCCATAGGAATACTAGGAGAACCGTATTTCAGTGTGATACACAGGCAGCAAAACGACTGATAGGAGTAATGCTGTGGAGGGCACCAATGAGTGAAGGCCATCTATTCCAAGTGGTCATCTTATCAGCTCCACGATATGTTTATCCCTATCATTGAGAGGAGATAATCCACCCCGCACCTGCAGCTCAAGGTATAAAGATTCTCATCGTATGCCAACAATCCCTCTATCTCCCCCAAACCCATTCCTCTCTCTCATCTCTACAAACCATGTCCAACCTGCTGTGCAGGACACCGGTTGCCCAAAGGGCAAAAGCCGGTGTCATTCCAAGGACTTTGCTAGTCCTTGCATCTCTTCGACATGCCTCTACTGGAACTACCTTGGAGAAAGCCCCCAGTATCTCCTCCATAACCACGTCTCGGGCTGCCACGAAGGCATCGAGTGCACCTGCGCATTCCGTTCTCCCCACCAAGACCCTCCTGCGGTCTCTCCTCGTGACCACCATCTCCTCCAAGCGGGCCCTTCTGGTGCCTTGCTTGTCCATTCTATCTTTCCTTACCAAACCGCGGGGGGTCTTGCTGGATGTGAATAGAAATCCACTCATCCATTGGTTCCTCAAGAAAACTTTCTATGATCACTTCTGCGCAGGAGAACGTGAGAGCCAAGTCCGAGACACAATCGGCCAGATCAAAAGCACTGGACTCCGAGGAGTCATCTTGACCTACGCTCGAGAGACTGTACAGGATTCAAGCACAAACCAAACCAAGTTCGCCAACAATCAGGTCTCCCAAAAGGATACCGATACACAATCATGTGAATACATTCAAGCCTGGCGGGAGGGCGTATTGAAAACAGTGGACATGCTTGGCGAAGGAGACTTTCTGGCCCCAAAGTAAGCCACTTCCACACAGTTTTCCTATCGATTCCAAAGTGACCACTAATCCCTGCTATCAGACTCACCGGAGCTGGTCCAAAAGTAACCCAAGCCTTTTCCTCCGGCCAGCCCGTCCCCGCACAAATGTTCGAGGCCCTGGACGAGATCTGCCAGCGCGTCGTCGAGAAAAACGCCCGTCTCCTCATGGACGCAGAACAGCACTCCTTCCTCGGAGGGATCCACAACCTAACCCTGGACATGATGCGCAAGTACAACCGAAACGGGAAGGCAGTCGTGTACAACACATACCAGGCTTATCTCAAGAGTACCCCAAGCACGATAGCCTCGCATATGCAGATAGCAGACCAGGAAGGCTTTGCCTTTGGTTTGAAACTCGTGCGCGGGGCATACATGAGATCTGACCCGAGACATCTCATCCATGATACGAAACAAGATACTGATAATGCGTACGACTCCATTGTGCGGGGCGTCCTGCAGCAGTGTTATCAGGGATTCGGCGACAACGGACGCAGGTTTCCGACTACGGACTTGTTTCTGGCCACGCACAATATCGAGAGTGCGGTGGCTGCGCATGAATTGCACCAGGCTCGGTTGCAGGCGGGGCGTCCCACCGGCAGGGTGGAGTTTGGACAGCTGCTGGGGATGGCGGACGGTGTAAGTTTCGGCCTGTTGCAGTTGAAAGATCAGAATGGGGTGGCGCCGGGGGTGTACAAGTGCTTGACATGGGGCAGTATGGGAGAGTGTCTGGGCTATCTGGTGCGGAGAGCAGCGGAGAATCGGGACGCAGTGTCGAGGACAATGACGGAGCATTTGGCGCTCAAGGCGGAGGTGAGGAGGCGAATTAGGGCTTTGTTCTGGTAGTTATTATCTATGCAATGCAATGCATAGTTCTTGTCAAGACTTTCTCCTAGAATGCTGCAGTTCTGGATTTCTTTGCCTTCCATGGCATGTGTAGCCGACACACCGTAACCCAGTGGCATTGAAGTCTGGACGGTGAGATGATGATCCCTGCAGGCGATAAAGGCCGTCGGTATCGGCGAGTAGGTTTTACTAGGGCATACGGGGAAGGGCAGTTAGCATAGCCGCCGGGCTGCAGGTCGACCCACAGATCCGGATATACTTCACTTGGAGGCATCGGAAGGCCCTCCGATATCGACTCCGTGAGGGGTAATGAGGGGTGCTTTCCGGTTTGGGCTCCCGAGATCCCTGTTGCCTCGATGCTCTTCACCTTCTTTCTTTTCTCGTTTCTCTTTCCCCTCCATCAACACCACCATCAACCACAATCCCTCCCCAAGCAATCCAACAATCACAATCTACCAACCAACCATGTCCTCACCAGACAAAAGCCTCGCCATCATCGGCTGCGGTACATCCCTCCCCATCCCATCAACCCCACGAATCTAACACCTATCATCCCCCAGGAAAAATGGGCACCGCGATCCTCAACGGCCTCCTCCACGCCGAACCCACCACCAGCACCACCAGCACCACCACCAACAGCCCCCCTTCCCCCCTTCCAACCACCTTTATCGCGACCGTCCGCAGCCCAACCTCTCTCCAGACGCTCCAAACCCACTTCCCATCCCAAGTAACCATCTTCTCCTCCACCTCCAACCCCTCCGCAATCCGCAACGTAAGCACAGTCATCCTAGCCTGCGATCCAACCGACATCCCCTCCCTCCTCACCGACCCTTCCATCCACGCCGCGCTCTCCTCTCCCTCTGATACCTCTCCGCTCCCTAAGCTCCTAATCAGCATTGCCGCCGGCTGGACCGTCTCCGCCCTGACAGCCCTTCTCCCACCCAGCACCCAATCCCACGTGCACATAATCCGTGCGCTTCCCAACATCGCAGCCCAGATTTCTCAATCTATAACGGCGATTGAGATCCCAGCGAATGGGGTCATTCAGGAGTATCTTGATTTGACGGAGGCGATATTTAAGAAGATTGGACGTACGGTGCGTGTGAAGCCGGAGCAGATGGATACGTTTACAGTGCTGGGGGGGTCGACGCCGGCGTTTGTGGGCGTTTTTGTCGAGGCGTTGGTGGATGGAGCGGTGGCGATGGGGTTTGGGAGGGAGGAGGCCCACTTGGTGGTGGCGCAGGTGTTGAGAGGCACGGGGGATTTGTTGCTTGGGGGGGAGCATCCGGCGCTTTTGAAGGAGAGGGGGACCTCGCCGGGGGGGTGTACGATGGGCGGGTTGATGGTGCTTGAGGAGGGGGGGTTTAGAGGGTTGGTTGCGAGGGCGGTTCGGGAGGGGGTGACGGTTGCGGGGGAGATGGGGAAAGAGGATGGCGGGTTGGTTAATGGGACGAGGAGGGGAGGGAGGTAGGTCGGTACCTAGATGTATAAGAGGGAGATGGTTGGATGTAAACTCAATGCCATATGTACCTCTAAGTCATAAACACATCCAGATTCAAAAGTTATATGTGTACCCCATTAGATCGCCGTTATATCAACTGAAGCCTCCATGCCAGAATCCAAAGCACCCAAATACCCGAACGAGGAAAGCATGTGCAAGAAACCGAACACTCATTACCTCATGGTCCGTCACGTCATCATCATAGCTGAAAGCTCGACTATCCGAAGATAAAGTGGACTTGGCGGGATAAGATATGATTTCTCCCGGAGGGTCTTCCTTTTGTGGACTGCTGAGTTAGAAGGCGGACATTATTTTTTCGATGTATCCACGGAACTGTAGGTATAAGAAGGCCAACGTCGGCAATCCAGAACGCTCAAGAATTGTAAACATGACAAGTAAAAAAAAAAGAAAGGAAGGAAGAGAAAATCACGTGGACTCGTAGAGAAAGACACCGGCACAGAAAGCAACAATACTCAGTAACTGGGTCAAGATGAGGATAAAGTCCCTATGGACTCTAGTTTGCCTCACAAACAGTAGCGTGTCCGGTCGGGATCTCCAGCCCGTAGCCGCAATCAAAAGCGATATCAGACTTGGAGTAGGACACCTGGATATCACCGGGTGTATTGGAGCACGCGAGTATGTGAAAGAGTGCGGGTGTCAGAGGCCCTTCTGAAAATCAAGACAGGTGCTTGTCAAAACAGTAAGGACTTCGTGGGATTATGCCGTGGCCCGGCACAAGAATTTTCATACCACACATGACTTCAGGAGAAGGAGTCAAACAGCGTCCGTCATAGTAAAGTGAGGATGGCTAATTCTAGGTTGAAGTCATGGGCCGGTGCGCATCGGAACGCGTATAGCAGGCCGTCGCCGGGACGACAACGAAGGTTCAGAGACGGGAGCAATCGACTCGACGAGTCGATCAGAAATCGGCGAAAAGCGCCTCATACTTGTTTCTCAAGTCATCGGTGTAGGGACTCTGGTTTTTCACATCCGGATCCGGGTATTCTTCAAAGTTTCCCGTATCTGCAGGATGGTCGACTCGAGGGATGATAGGCCCCTTGATGCGGCGATAGAACAGGTCGTCCCAGTTGATATCTTCGAAAAAAGGGTGCGTCTTGACTCGAGCGGAGCCTCCAGATATATAGCCCAACCGCTCGGTCGGGCTGGTCTTGCAGAGTAGCGATATGATGTTCTGGGCGGCAGGCGACATATTCTGAGGGAATCGTATGTGGCCTTCCACAATTTGTTCGTATATACGCATCGGGTTCTGGTCCCAGAACGGCGGTTGTCCCACGAGGAACTCGTAGATTAGGATTCCCAACGCCCACCAGTCGACGGCGAGGCCATGGCCACTGTTATGGATGACCTCCGGAGCAAGATACTCGGGGGTACCACATAGCGTATAGGTTTCATGGTCGCCAACCTGTTTAGCGAAACCAAAGTCGACAAGTTTGATGTGTCCCTCCGCATCCAGCAGGATATTCTCCGGTTTGAGGTCCCGGTAAACAACGCCCTCCACGTCATGGAGAAACTCGATTGTCAATGCGATCTCGGCCGCGTAGAACTTGGAGGTGTTCTCGTTGAAGCGTCGTGCACGCCGTAAATAGCTGAAGATCTCGCCACCAGGGCAATAGTCCAACTATAACGACGTTAGTTTCCCAGGTACCAGATATGCCATGCAGTTCGAATGATCGGGTCGGCGGGACGGTTGCGTGTGGCGGGGAACACAGAAAGTCTCGGAATGCATACCAACATATATAGATTTTGGTCATCGGAGAAAGATGCGATTAAAGTCGTGATGAAGGGATGGCCGGAAACATCCGAGAGTGTCTTCCGCTCATTGCGGACATGTTCGACTTGCTTCAACTTGATGACTGCCGCGTTACAAGGAAAGAATGGTTGTTAGCCAGGAGCAACCACAGCATCGTTTATCAGAGGTCCAGCATACCATCGGCCTTCCGGAGCATCTTCAGCGCGTACACCCTGTTCCTCCGCTGCCTTTCTTCGTTCAACCTCACTAACCACACTCGAGCGAATGTGCCTAGGCACGCGGATCGCCACCGTCAGACACTGGCTAGGCTGCGCAAGCGACGAAGCGAAGCTTACCTGTACCCAGTGTCTTCAACAGTGTGAAGTCTTTGACATTCAGCCGGCGAGTCGATATCCCCAGCTGCTTCTCCTCTGGACGGCCTGCGATGACGAACGGGCTCAGTCGTCGCTGGTGAGGCGATCGGACTGAAGACACCATATCCTTTTCCCTATCGTGCAAATCGTCCGACCCCATCTTGAATCGACTCGTCGGGACTGAGGAGCTTTGCATGTCGTTAGCGGGCTCGACCATTCTCGTGGCCAGGAGAATGGCAAAGGATCATGTCGCGGAGGACCGCGGGGAGGGGAAGGTGTGGGGAGAAAAACAGAGGGGCGTTGGGGTAGCAATTGGGCGAGTACCGGGTCCCTTATAGCTGACAGAGAAATTCAGACAAGTTGTTATCGCACATAGAGCCTGATCAGTAGAGCGGCAACGGCGCGGGAAATCGCAAGAGGATTTTGCGGGATGAAGAGCTTTGGTGAGGCCGGTCTGGCTCATCCAGCCGGCGGCGCTACGGGAGACTCTGACGTTACCGGCCGGCGGGGCAGCCACGCCGCTGCCTGTTCGTTCGAGTTCCTGGCCAGTCCCCAGGCATGTGATAGCAATCTATCTACTCCGTCGAGAAGGTCTAAAGGCCGGGGCGAGAGATGCGACAAGAAAAAATAAAGTATATGCTACTCGAACCTCAAGCAATGTACTAGTACAAGACACCAGACACCCCCGGATGAAAGGCATCAATACCAGAGTCAGCCCCAATGACTTATTGATCCCTGAGCAATAAGCCAAACTGCCGCTCCTTCCCCACAACCTGGCTGCTCTTATTTCAATAGATATAGAACTTCTATAGGAGCCAAAGGAGTCCACGATGGACGAAAGCGGCCAACGGCCAGGAACACCAAGCGCAATATGCACAACCCACTCAGCCAGAGCTTTTGGAGTTAAGAATCAAGCCAACAATCAATCTATCTCAGTCAGCACGGAATTGCCACTGCGGTAATCGGTCGAGAACATACCCATAGAGACCAAGAACCTCGCCAAAAATCAAGATGAGAATCATTCCGACATAAACTCGGGACTGCTGCATGTACGCACGGACACCCTAGAATCGTTATCAGCAACTACGGACAAGCAGGACAGATCATGGAATGACCGCTTACCGCATCTCCGACAATACCAATAGTATATCCGGCCGCCACGCCTGCGAGACCAACTGACAATCCTGCAGCAAGGTGCATGAAACCGCTTCCCAGATATTATAATCAGCTATTGCCGTATTCGATGCCAGGACGACGATTGGAGGGGACGTACGTGTAGAGACTCATGTACTTGTTCGGGGGAGGATCCATATCACCGGCAATGAGGACTGAGATGACGAGGCCATAAACGGCGATGATACCCGACATGACGACGGGAATCAAGGACTACACCAGTCAGTAAGGAGTATAATGGGGGAAAACGCGACAGAATGCCGAAATAGAGTCTACCATACCTTCATGATCAGGTCCGGCCTGAAGGTTCCGACACCGGCGATACCGATTCCTGACTTCGCCGTTCCATATGCGGCTCCCATTGCTAGAAAGAAGTGAGCCAATGTGTCTCTCACCAATCAATCAATATCACCCGCTTTGCGATTCGACATACATCCGAAGATCATCTTTGGATAGGTGGTTAGCGTGCGGTGGTTGGAACGGGTGGCGGGTAACGAATACTCACAGCTGCCGCAATGCCTGCCTTTGGGGAGAATTAGCAACCGATTCATACCGAAGAATCAACAAGAGGAAGACGATTGGATAGGGAACTTACGAAGGAAAAGAACGGGGCGAACTTGGGGGTGTATTCGCTGTCCGCCATGATGACTGCTTCCGCCGAAGAAGGACGGGGAGAGGGAGGAAAGGGAGAGGAGGATGAAAGAGAAAGGAAAGGAAAGGGACGAAGAGATGAAGAGATAAAAAAGGGCCGCAGTAGGTGAGACGAATCCGTGGCCAGGACAATACTAGACGTCAGTCGGAACAGCCAGCTAGCTTCGCAGGTCGGCGGAGGAGAGAGAGGTTGACCGAAGTTGTTCGCCCGGGCCACCGTACAACGACCGCAGGCATGGCCTATCCGGGTTAGGACTGACATGTGCCTGTTCGACCCAACAACCCCCGTGCTCTTCCCTCTCCTACCTACTACTACCTACACGGCCGCCGGTCCATTCTTCACCATCTTCCCATACAATAATACCTGCCTACCCTCCTCCCCACTCCTCCTCTCTCTTACTCCTCCTCCACCCCCCACACCCCCCCCTCGTCTTGCGTCTTGCCTGGCCTTTTCCCTCGAAACCTCAGGCACGCCCAGTCTCGATCGATCGGTCCCGCCCGAGGGAGCATGCTGAGGTTATGAACTTGCAGGGGCCCTGGCTTGCCGTTGCGCTCAAGGCTCCTAGCGCACTTGGATCGTTAACACACCACGCGGTCTCGACGCCTTCTGCAGGCTTTCAAACCGCACCAACACCTGGACACCTAAAGGCATGATACACCGAGGGGGCTTTTGCGTGTAGAGGCTTTTCTTCTCCTATTGGATTTTATTCTTGTCTTATTTCTCTTTTTATCTGCTTATAAATTATCGCCCCGTGGAGTACCTCTTTTCTTTTTTCCACCCGCGCTCTCCTCCTTCTCCTTACTCCACGATTCGAACGATCATCTCGCGACGCTCTGCACGCTCTCTACGACCGGACTCGATACCCTCACTACTTCCACCCCCCACCTTACCATTTTCTCTCGTCGTGTGACCCGCGTTCTTGCCACCCTCCATCGAGATAACCCCGAGCGAGGAGCAAAGAGGGGGGTATCATACACCATGGCCGATTTAGGGGGTCAGCAAGGCCGGAACTACCGGCCTTACGGACATCCCTCCGCTTTCCAGCGTGATGCAGCATTTTCCGAGATTTTCGGCGGAGCACCTGGACGCTCTCAGACTATGACCTCCCAGACTCCCCAGTTCTCCCAGGATCGGGCCCATACAATGTCATCGCACGTCCCGCATCCGCAAATGCAGAGGGGTCCGCCACCACCCGCGCGCCAGGTGCAGAATGGATACACACCGGGAACTCCGAACGGTCACTACCAATCATATGGCGGAGGCGCGGCTACGATGACTTCCCAACACCCTTCTCAGAACCCCCCGCGACCCTATCCTGGACGCTCTGCTTACCCTCAACCGCAGAGGCTGGATTCGAGACCCAACCCCGGGCCACAATATCCGGATGCAAAGGGTTATGCTCGACCGGTGCCCCAGCCTGCCCTAAACTCAGACGCCTACAGATCACGGTCAATGGCAAGGTTGGGAGGGCCACCGATGTATCAGCCACCATCCAGTGGCTTCAATCATACTTCTGCAACTTATTCCCGCCAGAAACACTATAACGCAGCAGCCCCCATGACACCCCAAGGACGGCCGGTTCCGGAGAGAAATCAGAACGAGCGCTCTATGTCATTGACCACGTTTGCCACTGATCGCGAGCATTCCCATACGACACCGACTGGGCGGGTGATTCCAGGCAGGCGACAGCCTTCCGGCCCTAGTGAGCCCCCGGAAGTCCCATATCCGGCAGATGCGACGAGCGCCTACGATGTCGGCGGAAAGCCTCGGCCACCAAGCGATGGTTCCATGAATTCCCGTACCATGTCTATGGCATCTACTGTTGTACCGGACCGTACTATGAGCATGCAAAGCCAGATTACTCAGAAACCAAGCAACCAGTCGACTCTTGTCCCAAGCAATTCTCGACGGAGTAAGGTGCCGCTAGTTTACCCAGCCTTACTGTCGCGAGTGGCAGATGTCTTCCGTGAGAAGATTGCGCTCGGCGAACGGCAGAAGAACGGATTATCATATCAGAATGCCTTCAGTGGTGCGGAGGCGGTGGATTTGATTGGCTACATCATCAAGACTCTTGATCGCAACTTGGCTCTTTTGCTGGGACGCGCTTTGGATGCGCAGAAGTTCTTCCACGATGTCACATACGATCATCGTCTCCGAGATGCTCCTGGTGAGATCTACCAATTTAAAGAAACCATGGGGGAGGAAGCACCCAGTTCGGATGTAAATGGAGTTTTCACACTATTGACTGAATGTTACTCGCCGACATGCACCCGTGACAGCTTATGCTACTCAATTGCTTGCCCCAGAAGGCTGGAACAACAAGCTAGACTGAACCTGAAGCCGCAGCCGGGACTCCGTTCGTCCGCTTCCAAGGGCAGTCTGCACGGAGATGACGATGATAACGACAATCAAAAACTGTGGATCAACATGGTTCCTAAGGAGATTTCTGATAGTATCGACGATCGCGAGAAGAAGCGCCAAGAAATCATCTTTGAAATCATGTACACAGAGCGCGACTTCGTTAAGGATCTTGAGTATCTGCGGGACTTCTGGATGAGGCCGCTGCGCTCTGCAGCCAACGCTACTCTCTCGCCAATCCCAGAACATCGGCGAGAGAAGTTCATTCGCACCGTGTTCGGAAATTGTTTGGAAGTCTTGAAGGTCAACGGCGGATTGTGCGAAGCTCTTAACGCACGGCAGAAAGAAAATCATGTCGTAAAGACAGTCGGTGACATCTTCCTGCAGCATGTGCCACGCTTCGATCCTTTCATCAAATATGGTGCCAATCAGCTATACGGAAAGTACGAGTTTGAGAAGGAGAAGGCATCGAATCCGGCTTTTGCGAGATTCGTTGAGGAGACAGAACGCCTTAAAGAATCACGAAAGCTGGAGTTGAACGGATACCTGACCAAGCCTACCACTCGTCTAGCAAGATATCCCTTGCTTCTGGAGCAGGTTGCCAAGAACACAGCGGACGACAACCCTGACAAGCAAGATATCCCTAATGCTATCAAGCTTATCAAGGACTTCCTGTCCCGCGTCAATGCCGAGAGTGGAAGAGCTGAGAATCATTTCAACCTCGTGCAGCTCAATTCGGCCTTGAAGTTTCCTCCAGGCGAATATGTCGATCTGAAGCTAACCGAAGAAAACCGCCAAATGCTAACAAAGATGGCGTTCAAGAAAACGCCCACAGACAGCTCCGAGGTCACTGCCTACCTCTTCGATCATGCGGTTCTCCTGGTGAGAATCAAGATCGTGAACAAGCGGGAGGAATACCGAGTTTACAGGAAGCCCATCCCCCTAGAACTTTTGGTCATTGCTCAAATGGATGAAGTGATTCCCAGGGTTGGCGTCGCTAAGAGGCCGTCCTCTAGTCTACTTCCCAACAAGACTGCTGCAAACCCCCCCACAACCAAAGATGGCCTTCCTATCACTTTCAGACATCTCGGCAAGGGCGGATACGAACAAACTCTGTATGCCACTTCTCCTACGCAACGGAGGAAATTCATTGAGATGGTGGAAGAGCAGCAAAGAAAGCTCAGGGAGCGGAACAGTAATTTCTACAACAAGACTCTTCTTTGCGAGAAGTTTTTCACCTCGGTCAACCGGGTGAACTGCCTTGTTCCAGTTGGTATGTTATCGCTCCTCTTTCATGATTTGTTGTCGGTCTGCTAATGACTTCCCCCGTAGACGGTGGCAGGAAGCTCGTGTATGGCACAGACAGCGGCATCTACCTTTCTGAACGTTGGCCCAAGGATAAGTCGGCTAAGCCTAGACGGGTTCTCGACGTTAGCCAGGTTACCCAAATGGACACTTTGGAAGAGTATCAACTACTCTTGGTCCTCTCGAATAAGACATTATCGTCCTACCCCATGGATGCTCTCGAGATAAGTGAAAACCAGAATACGGTAGCCAAGCGGCCCAAAAAGATCCAAGGGCATGCAAACTTCTTCAAGGCAGGGATCGGACTTGGTCGTCATTTGGTGTGCTCTGTCAAGACATCAGCTTTATCGACGACTATCAAGGTCTACGAGCCCATGGATAACCTGGCGAAAGGCAAGAAGAAGTCCGCTGTTAGCAAGATGTTCCAGAGTGGCCAGGATAGTCTGAAGCTATTCAAGGTTCGTATAGGTCTTCTACCCGTTCTCGCAATCAGCATTCTAACAGCCCGCAACAGGAATTCTACATTCCTGCCGAATCTTCATCGATTCACTTTCTTCGTTCGACTCTTTGTGTCGGCTGTGCACGTGGTTTCGAGGTTGTCAGTCTCGAGACCACCGAGACGCAGTCGCTTCTGGATCAGGCCGACACCTCTCTTGATTTCGTTGCGCGCAAGGAGAACGTGAAACCGATCCATATCGAACGCATGAACGGAGAGTTCCTGTTGAACTACAGTGACTTTTCTTTCTTCGTCAACCGCAACGGCTGGCGCGCACGTCCCGACTGGAAGATTTCATGGGAGGGTAACCCCAACGCCTTTGCCCTCTCCTACCCTTACATCCTTGCCTTTGAACCGAATTTCATTGAAATCCGACACATCGAAACGAGTGAACTGGTTCATATCATGACCGGAAAGAACATCCGCATGCTGCACACTTCCACCCGAGAGGTAAGTGGTCCCTGGTCACGAGGGGTCTCGACACATGACTAACCGAGGAGTAGATTCTCTATGCCTACGAAGATGAATCGGGCGAGGACGTGGTGGCCAGTTTGGATTTCTGGAACAAGCCGCAACAGTAGGCCCACCGAGATGGGAAGAGAGGATACGAGAGATAGCGCATGCTCCTTGAATGCTTTTGACTGCACTTAGAATGGCCCTTGGTCACCAGGGGCAGATATCCACTGCGTCGTGTTTAAGCTCTGTTTCGCTCCCCTTTGCGGCCTCTTCTTTCTCGAGCTGTTCCGAGGATCTCCTTTTTATAATACCTTCATGTTGTTGATTCGATCTGTCTGTATCAGGTCAGCTTGATCATTATCTCTGTGTACAATGAAGCGCAAATACCACATGTTTATTTCACCCTCCTATTGTCCGCTTCCCTTCGTTCCTGTGCCTGTCGTCTTGTCATGCGACCATCTTATCCTCTCTTCCTGGGCTTTATCGCTGACTCATATAATCATCTCTTGCAAACAAAGCGGAACAACTGGCGCAGGCGCTCCGATCCGTAGTGCATCAGTATCCAATCAGCCTCGCGCGGCTTCCTAGCGCCGTAGCCCTGCCAGCGTATAAAAGGCCAGACAAATCACCTGGCAGCCTGGAATGCCTTCGGTTTTCTTACCGCGACCGGTCGGTCTCCTTTGCTTGCGTGCTTTCTTTATCCACTCGTATCTTGGCCTCTTGAACGCACCTTTTGCCAGGCAGTGATTCAGCCTGCATGTCAGCCTCTCATGCTGAACTTATACTTTTGCTGCCAATGCGGGGATGGGCCCAAGTTAATCCAGAATCAACCTCAATGTGTCGTGTGCAGGCATATAGCCTGTTCTTCCTGTAAACCTGCTGGTGGTGGTAAAGATAGACCCGTATGTGTACCTCTTCACTTGGAATGATATCTGGAATCACTAACCAATGGCTTCTTTTCCTCTGCGAAAGACTCCACATCATGAGAAAGCCTCCCCCACTGTCGCTACGACCAGCAATTGGGATTCGGGAAGCTCCCCTACCTACGCGCTTGAATCCTGCGCGGCATTCCACGATATCAGAGAATCTATGGATGATGCTTCCGGACGTACTACACCAATCGAATGTCATTTAAATCTAGACTGGGACCTCCGAAAGTTCGTCGAATTCGAGCTCAACGGCTGCTGAAATTTGGGTGCTCTTCTTACATTAAGTGGCACCGTGGATAACGCCTATGCCACCACCTGCGAACACTACATCCGTCTCTTCTGGGGTGACGATGAGCTGGCCGTGCTTCAGGCAATTAAAAACCATGTCATGAATAACGGTGAGACAGTGTGGTCTCTTTGCTCCCTTTCGAAGCTTAAGGTTATGTTCTTGTGCCGGATCCCATGTCCACTGCAAATCTCGTGAGATATGGCAACATACTAAAGGCACCTGCTAGCGACATTAAAGGCATCATTTTCTTCCCTGCGCGATATATACTAACGGTTGCCAGACCTGTCTATCCCTCAATTCGAGCATTTAGGCGTGATATATACATTTGAAGCCGACGGTTATGGCCGGTACATAGACGTTCAAGGGACTCATAGGAACCTCTCCGTCTTCTTTCAGCTTCTTTCCTGGCTCGTCTGTACCTTCCAGATATCTCAGCACGGCCCGCTCAAACCATATCGAGGTGTACTGCGGAAACAGGATTCAGTCGGTTCTCGGACTTTCTACTTTATTGGAAGGGAACCTCGCACAATCACCGACCATGGAAGAGGCTCGTGTTGGCTACCTCTATACCGGAATAGCAATCTGGCCCATGGTTATGCCGTTCCCCTCCGGACGGCGGGGGTTGGACTTGAGCTTTCGTTTGATGTGATGCTCGCCTTAGGTCGGATTCTTTACCCTCTTGAACTTCCGAACGGCATAATCTTGAAAGGGCATTCAACTATGTTGGTTCCAACACGAGCATCGAGCCCTATGTGCCTACAGTGGCACTTTATCGTCTCTGAAGCTCCCGAAAGCTATATCGGAGTGGAGAGAATCCCAGATGATCTGAAGGAAAACATGGTCGAATTGGATGTGGACACTCTCAAAACCTACCGTGCTTTTGTTGGATACTGCACCAGGGCTCGCGTGCATGCAGGGACAAAGCACTCTCAATTTGACCAAATTTTTTCGTCTGAAGCTCGAAATGCCCGTACTACAGTCCGTCTCGAACGTGAGATCGCACCCACAATAAGTCTCTCAGGCCTAGGCTCGTTCGGGGCAGGAATTGGATCCCGAGTAATTTTCCCTAGGGGGTTAATTGCATCGGTAGAGAACGAAGAGATCTTGCTAGAGGATCGACTGTTGAACTCTCAGAGAAAGCCGTTACTTCTCTACGATGTCCCACATCAGACCGGGTTTCTGGTTCCCGAGCTTTGTGCTGTACTGGAAATCGCCCACGTGTGGGCAGCCCGACAGTCAGATAGGGACACTCTCCTTTCTGTGATGCCTTTTGCAGAGGCATCACATGATGGCGGACAAGCAGCGTACAATGCAATCGTTGCTAACCGAAACCTGGTCCTCCGGGAGGCGCAGGGCGACGAAAAGCCATATATGTTCCTGACCAAACTCAAGGAAATATTTCGCTTCGTGGAGCAGCGAAGAGAACTTCAGCGTGTATACAACTCTTCCATCCGCATGTTGGAGAGCCATTCCATTCGCGGCTGGGAGCTCTATGATATCGCTGCCTGCAGATCGTCTTGGGAGAAACAAGTCCGCCTCCCGCTGGGGAAAGCAAGTTGGTGGCGCGACGTCGTGCGCGAAAATCAGGACATGATTGTGCTGTTTTGTCAGGGAATGGCAGACGCAATTCAGCCCGAACCTGGGAGCGTCTGTGGAGCGTGGGTTCCTTTGCCCCGGTGCAACAATTTTCTCTTAGCCAGTACCCCATGCATCCGCGACTTGACAGATATGCACGGAGGTAATCAACACAAGCCGAAGCTGGGAAATCAGCTATTCGTTGAAAACCCCGGAGAGATGGATCCATTTGGGCCCTGTGACGCTGGGTCTGGAGGGACCTGCAACCGGGTCCTCAAACTCACGAAAAGCCGTCCCAATCATGATTTTGTTCTACCAGATGAGGGGGCCATTGTTCTAGGCTCCCAAGAATATCGTCCACACCCTGGCCGAACAATACGGCCCGGACTTCTAGAGATCACCAGCCGATTCGCCTCAATTTTCATCGGTTAAGAAGATGACATGCAGTCAGCGAAGGATGAGTATGTTTGCTAACCTAATCTTTCCTGAATCCTTCCTTTTTGTAACTCTCCATTTTCTTTTTTTTTCTTTCTTTTTTTTTTCTAAAGTTAGAAATTCTTATTTCTTGTAGTAGTGCTTACTACCCATATACTTCCAGTTATCTACCTATCTTGGATGCCAAGACGGATTCGATCCTGGTACGTTGCTTATTCCATGGATGATAGATATACTTCGATATATAAATGCGTGTCGTTCTAGAAGCGAATCATATACTATTTAGGATGTAAGAGTACAGACTATTAATGATGCTCAACGAAAGTCGAGGTTGCTGAGGTAAGTACTAGGTCGTTTCAGGTTTATAGGGGTGTTCATTATATATCTCTCGGCTACTACTAAGATTGATGTATATTCACTGGAAGCCAAAACCACCAATCGGCAAGTAGTTAGAGGCGTACAGGTGCTCCGAGGTTGACTACCGATGAATTTGATCATTTGATGGACTCTGCGTGATGGCTCTCACCAGCTTATTTCGATGTAGGGAAATCACAGCAATCATAGGTATAGGCAGAAGTGCGACCGATCACATGACGACAACGCTCTAGGTGTAAGGATTGCATCCTATCAGAATAAGACCTTTCTTCATATACTACTATTCAACTAAGACATATGATGATAAGATTAAGACATAAACCACGAGCACAAGGAATATGAAACGACAAAAGAGGGAATCTTGCTGCGCTGCTGAGATTGGGACAGGTTTCATCGACAAAAGCAGAAATGGAAATAAAAGGGATGGCAATGAGAAGGAGTTTATGCAGGTCCAGCGACAACTGTCAGCAATTAAAAAGATGCTATCTCTGACCCCAAACATCGCAACACGGGCACGGGAAACAGTCGGAGATCCTTCGACCAGATTAAAGAAGACATGAGAGAAGCCAAAATTGGGAGAGGGAAAGAACAGTGCAGCAGCAGGATTCCGTCACCTCTTGTCCGCATCCCTCTGGATCACAAAGGGGAACGCTGCCAGTCGTCAAGATAAACGGAACGTTGCATTTCCCCTCCCCTTTCAGATAAAAAAGCTATTAACGTGAATAAACGGTCGACTAATATTATCCCCGTCGACAGTCACAACTGCCGTGCCACGAATCTCATTACATAGGCACAACCGGCGTCTGGGGTCAACATGCAAGATCCGTTTCCCCCCAGGGGACAGGGTCAGGGGGGGTTCAAGCATCGCCGTTGGTGCTATCAACCTGACTCTGGCTTGCCTCACGCGCCATGCGAGCCTCGATCTCCCTCAGCTGACTCTCACGAGCCAGCAGTTCCTGGCGCTTCTCGGCGATCTCGCGCTGCACCTTCAGTTCGATCTCGCGGAGCTTCTCCTCTTCGCGGCGAAGCTGTTCCTCCTTCAGTCTAACAGACTGAGATGCTAGATCTTCTGGGTTCATCGAGGAGTCTTGTGTACTGTGGTTATGGGTTAGCGTTGGTCTCACAGATCATCATGATAGCAGTCCAGGAGACGTACGGAGTAGCACCGTCGACGCTCTTGCTGAGCTTCTCGGTACGGTAGTTTTCGTAAAGGAAATCGTGAGTAATTTCCTTGAGATCTGCCAGATGGCTGTGGAGAAGAGCGCTGCGGATAGCCAAGAAATCCGAGTGACGGGGGTTTTCGACGTCCACGACACCCCAAGGATATTGCCGGGCTCGTACTTTCTTGCCGTCAATCTCGACGAAGTCTTCGGAGCCAACAATAGCAAATGGCATCAGACCACGCAGCTCAGCATTCTCCTCAACGGTATCTTCATCGTCCTCCTCGATATCGTAGGGGAAGTTGTAAACAGGAATGCGGTAGTGCTCAATATCCTCCATGATCAGCTTCTTGGATTCGGCCAATTCGGCGGGGGTGAGGGAGTCGGCCTTGCCGATAACGGGAATGACGTTGACACGGGGAGAAAGACGCTTCATCAATTCGATGTCCAGCTCACGCAGTCCATGGCCGGTCGGTGTGATGAAGTACAGGAGCACGTGAACACGGTTGTCCCTGAAGCGGGGGTTACGCTTGATTCGTGATTCCTCCGCAAGGATGTCATCGTATTGGCGCTCAAGGTATCCGACAATCTCGCCGAAGCTGTGGGACGGTCAGTTTTGCAATGGGGCGCTGGGAAGGCGGCCAGGTCCACGTGCCTTGCTTCGTTGTCAATCTGGTCTCCGAACCCGGGGGTATCAACGATGGTGAGGGAGATGCGGGTGCCTTCGTCGTCCAATTCCAGCTCTTTCGAGAAATTATTAGCGTCGTGTATCGTTCCGGTCCCTTTGTCGGTGACTTACCAACTGTGACGGGCTTGATGCGGACACCCTCCTCGATGTGAGCGTTGGCAGGGTCGTCGGAGTCCTTGCCCTCTAGAACCTTCTTTCCACAAAGAGTGTTGACGAAGGTGGTACGTCCTGTCGAAAGAGAAACCCAGTCAATCCTGCAATGAGAGCGAATTGCACAATCCAGCACATACCGGTTCCGCTGGCACCACAGACCATCAGACAGAACTGGATACCCTTCTTGACATTTTTCTTGCGACGGAGCTTCATCTAGGGATTAGAGCAAGAAATTAACCATGGACACCCTCTGGCCAAGAGCCTGAAGACAGAAAGGAAAAGAATGAGGTGGTCCCGGGGACAATTGGAGGGGTGGGTTGGGGGGGGTGAAGAGGGGTGGTCGTGGAGAGGCTTCAGAGCAACAAGGCCAGAAAGGGGAAGGAAGCAACATACCGCGTTGAAAGACATGGTGGATTAAAAAGGGGAGGAATGGAAGAAACTAAGGAAGAGAGAAGATGAAATTGAAGAAAACGGGAGGGAGAAAGCGAGTGGCAGGGACCGGGATGAAGGTGTTGTTGAGCCAAAGGAAAGGAATGGAGGAGAGAGAGGGTGGAATGAAGGTTGGATGGATGGATGGATGGGATGGGATGGGATGAGATGGGATGGATGGCTGCGTTGCTCCCCTGAGGTTCGACGGGACGGACTCAGGCAAGCTGGAGTGACCGAGAGCCGTTTGGCTGGCACTTGCTACTGATCTGGCAGTTAGGGGAGTTAGGGGGGCGATTGGATTTCACTCCCGTTCGCCTCTTACGGTCACGGCTGCCCCCTTTCGCCCTGCAGTGCCCCATGGCCCAATCACCGCCGTCGCTCCTTCTCCAGATTGTTCGGTCGCTGGTAATATTGGTACCACCCGTAACTCAGCTTTGTACCTGATACTTACTGGTCGTACCACTTACGACCACCCATGGATGGATGGCTCCAGGCACGATTACTGTACGGAGTAATGGCCATTCGATACTGATTAGTACTGCGAGGTACTCCATCTACGCCCAGGCCCGGTATTTGGGTAATTGGGTAATTGGGTACCTCCATCACCACCACAATGGTACCTGTCCAATCTGGGGACGCCGTGATCATCAATTATTGTCTTTCAACGGAGGCCACACACCTCTATGTCTCCACACCGTCCAGTGTGCTTGGACTCACCATGTGATTAGTTACTTTGAGTCGAGTCACATACTCTCCACTAACCGGTTCGCCAGAGTCCAGAGCGACCACCCAAGGGGTTTAAAGCATAGGCGCTTGCTGCATTGTCTGGCTAGCTTCTGTGCCCTCCCCCAGTTCTTCTCAGGGGTCGGGGGCAGCAGAAGGCGTTTCCACCGCCGCCGTGGGTCGCTGCGGGCCGCCGTAGCGGTAAGCATTACTTGGATACGATACCGCCGGGACAGAGTTGCTGCCTCAGGCATGACATGATATGCTATCAATCATCCCAGATGGTGGGTGTGGATTGAGGATTGACCGCGCAGGTTCGAATCACGGCCTTGTCAGAGGAGAGTGTTCATTTCCCTGGGACCTCATCGAGCAACCCTTCAGGGTTTCCTTGGGGGGAACATGATGTGCATGGAGTCTCTGGTGACCAAGTCACCATTCCGCGCCAGCTGGTTATTGGCTCCGGAATCCGCTGCAGTTCCGGCATCCCCAGCCAAAAGCGGACCCCGGACCTTATCTACTACTGCTGATGCCCGGGTGAGGTCAGCGACCGCCGTCGATCTTCTAGTTTCCTGCCTACCCTGTACTGTCAACATCGAGGGCTCTCATGGCCTCTGTTCCTGGTTTCCAGGATGAATACCCGACAAGTGATCGATGAGTCGGTGGGGCCGTTCTCCCTCTCCGCTACCTTCAACAATGATAATTCCTGCTTTGCCGTTGGCTTGGACACCGGCTTCTGTGGTAAGTCCTGGGCTATGCGCCTCCTGCAACTAGATTCTCTATCAGGATAACAAGCTGAGAACAGAATGATCTCTATGGACAGTCTTCAATACCCAACCATGCGAGCTCAAAGTATCCAGAGGTATATATGGCAGCTTCACCCCCGGCCTCCTGAAGCTCCGAATCGCTAAGACCCTCGACTTCATCCAGATTTCAATGCCGGCATCGGTGTGGTCACGATGCTAAACCAGTCCAACTACCTAGCTATCGTGGGCGGAGGCAGACAGCCAAAGTTTCCCCAGAATAAGGTGCGCAAGCCTCTGTGCCTACCTGGCCTGCGAGACGCCGCTTATACTCATCCATCGCAGTTGGTTATCTGGGACGACGCAAAGCAAAAAGCAGTGATCACGCTGGAATTCCGCACCTCGGTCCTGGGTGTTCGATTGTCAAAGTCACGGATCGTTGTCGCCCTCCTGAACAGCATCCACATCTTCGCCTTCTCCAACCCTCCACAGAAGCTTTCTGTTTTCGAGACGACAGATAACCCACTGGGGCTGGCTTGTTTGGGGCAGAAGTTGCTCGCTTTCCCGGGTCGGTCACCTGGCCAGGTCCAACTGGTGGAGCTCGAAACAGGGAATGTCAGTATCATCCCTGCACACAGTACACCGTTGCGCGCGATGACTTTGAGTCCGGATGGTCAGGTGTTGGCAACGGCGAGTGAAGCGGTAGGGCCCTACTCCTCCGGCTATGGACGCAGCGCGGACCATTGACGAACCACTCTAGGGGACCTTAATACGGGTCTTTTCTACGGCTAATTGCACCAAGATGGCTGAGTTACGACGGGGTGTCGATCACGCAGTGATATTCTCGCTTGCTATTTCGCCCTCCAATCTTCTCTTGGCTGTGACATCCGATAAATCGACCCTACACGTATTTGACCTTCCGCATCCTCGGATCCCTATGCACCGGTCTCAATCTACAGCTTCCCCGACCGAAGAATCAACGAACCAGAAATGGGGTATCCTTGGGAAGATCCCATTGTTGCCAAGGGTATTCTCGGATGTGTATTCATTCACAAGCGCCCACTTTGAGATCGGCGATGAAGCGCCACCTGGTTCGCTGTATGTTCCGCCCCTAGGTACCTCATTCGGGGGACCGTCAAAGGGTGTGATCGGTTGGCCCGATGACACAACCATCCTTGTTATTGGTTCCGGCAGAGATGCTCGTTGGGAGAAGTTCGTTCTTCGCGACGGGGACGATGGAAAGCGGTACTGTTTGAGAGAAGGCTGGAAGAAGTATCTGGGAGGCAGCTGAGAATTCTGTTGGTCACACGGAATCAAGAGTTGATATTCACAGCACTACCTATGCGGTTTGTACCAGGACAAGTCGTTCCGGCACAGGCAAAACCCCGTATGCTGATGACTTCACGCATGCCACAGCACATATCCAGACATGAGCCCAAGATCGTAATGAGCAGGAATAGGATGGAGCAGGATTTCCGAGCTTTCATTTCCAGTTTAGGCATTAAACGGACCCTTTCGCCACGAAGGTCCTGGAGATCTTTGCTTTTGATGGCTCTCTGCCAAGATTAGTTTGGGATTCAACCGTCATAGCATATTTCATAGTTAGATAGCTGTTTTGCAGACATTTAACGTTGCCGATCATGTCTATCACGGTATCGTCGTGATTCGGGGGATCGCGATGCGACCGGGGTCCTATCTCTGTCGGACTTCTCCCTTTTAGACGGAGACCTGGCTCTGTACGATCGCTCTTCCCTCCTAGGCGACCGGTGATCTCGGCGTCTTCTTTCCGAATCGCGGTCGTCGTCGTGTCGTCGACGGTGAGAACGGTGATGGCGGCTAGATCTCTCGCGGCTGTCTCGTCTCCGTGACGACTTCTCGCTGCTGCGCACCTTTTCCAAAGCCTGCGCTACCTCCTCTTTCTTCTCCTCGATAAGGAATTCCTTCATCGGATCCTCCTCATCGTGGTTCTTGATCAGCTCCTCAAGCTCGATCTCTTCCTTGAGCAGAGGTCGCCTTCGGGGCTCGTCTTCACTTGACCTTCTCTTCCTCCGCTTTCTTCGCTCATCATCCGTGTCCCTGTCATCGTGGTCTTTGCCGGTCGTGTCACCCATAAGCTTTGCGACATTGTCCGCTTCCTCCTCGTCGTCGCGGCGCTTGTATCTCGTGTGGTCCACGCGCAGCACCCTTCCTAGGACTGTCGCCCCACCCAGATTGTCAACGGCGAGATCCGTACTGCGCTGATCCTCGTATTTCAAAAAGGCGAAGCCTCGACTCTTGCCAGTCTCTTTGTCGCGCATCAGATTTATGTGGACTGGCTCGCCGTACTGCGAAAAGATGGTTACAATGTCGCCCTCGGAAAGATCGAACGGTAGTCCACCGATGTAGATGTAAGCGGTGTCTCTGTAGTCTGCGTGCCAGGAAGCTTCGGGGGGTCTAATACCATCCGCAGAGGTTAGCAAAAGCAGTGGTCTGGGCTGAGGAGGTGCCGGACATACACGGCATTTTCCAGTTCGCGCTTGTTGAGCGCTTGAACTTGACGGATATTATTCATATTGATTCAGAGGTCGCCCGAGCGAGGCAGTACACCCCAGCAATCAAAGTTCGGACCACGGACAGCTGTGGCGAGGGCGGAAAGAGGAGGGAGAGGTAGGAGGGAAGCCGCAGAAAAGCTGGCGGGTTCAGCACATCACGGGCTGGCTCTCCGCGGGAGGGTCCCACCCGCAAGGACGCCGACTGTTGGATTGTTGTTTATTGGAGTCCGACTTGCGTCCTTCTCGACAGAACCGCCTTCCTCTGAACTGACACCCCACCGTCGGTGTGATTCACACGCAACGGCCAGCTTATCTACGGTCCCGCTCATTCGGGTGGGAAATTCATTCGGTCGCGGTCCCGCCTTGATCGCTCCAGATCGACCCCTACGCCAGATTCCCCTGACCCCAATCCGCTTGCTGGTCCGATATCCACCATCCCTCCAAACTCCGCGGCTCACGCGTCAAAGCCGTCGGGATAGTCTCACCTCCGCCTGGACATTACTTGGCATGGTCTGCGCCAACTGAGCCCAGTCGAATTCGAACAGACAATGTCTGCGTCAAGCCAAATACCCGGGTCCAGGTTCGGCACCGGAAACAATAGCCGGCCGTCAAGCAAGGATGGCCCCAAGAAGAACATCTGGTCTTCTATGCTAGACAGTGTCGCGAATGGAAAGCGTCTGCCTGAGAAGAACCTGCTTATCCTAGGTGTGAAGACCTGGTTTCCGCCACCCTCAGTGTTCTCGACATTTTACGTTCTGGGTCGCTAATAGCTGGACTGTTTTCAGGTGGCACGCCTGAGAGTCAAAGAGAATTTTTAGACACACTCGCCGCGGATTCGTCGGACCCTAGCTTGTCCAACGAGAAGCGAAAAGGGAGAGTGCCGCCGGTCGCCAACCAGTTCGCCTTGGGATATACATATCAGGATGTGCTCGATGCGGACCACGAAGGTAATTGATTTCTCCTGGTTGTTGTGCTGGATGGATGCTAAAAGAATGATACTTGGCGAATAGATACCCTGGCGCGCGTTTCCGCATACTTACTCTCGGAACCGTCTCTGTCGTTCGCCCCCCTTCTTAAACCGCTCCTGACCCCTCAGTCGATTCCGGAAACCCTCGTCGTGATCCTGCTGGACTGGTCAGACCCGTGGACATGGATTCGGCGACTCCGGGAATGGGTCCGCCTTCTCCGACACGTGCTCATATCGCTTGATGACGAGACGAAGATTGTTATGGAAGAGAATCTCACGGAGTGGAGGGATCGGAAACGAGGCATGGATCCGAGTTCGGGGGGCGCACAAGGGTTTACCAGCTCGGGCGGGCCTGTGACGATACCGCTGGGACCTGGCGAGTGGGACGAGGGGCTCGGGATTCCCATGTGTGTGGTCTGCCAAGGGGTACGTTGGTCCGCCGAAGACATTCGGGAAGCGTTGATACTAACGAGAGGGTTCGCATCCCACAGGCGGATAAGATTGAGAAACTGGAGAAGGACCATGGATGGCACGAAGAACAATTCGACTTCATCCTCCAGTTCATGAGAACACTACTACTAAAGCGTAAGCGCATCAGTCACTACCGGTCGAGCTTGATTCTAACTGATAACAGACGGCGCATCATTGATTTACACCACCCCCTTCCTTGCGAACTCCCTGCAGAGCCTAATACACTCTTCCCTCGGCATACACTCCCTACTAAAAAGACAGTCTCTCAAACATAATGTGATCGATCGGGATAAGATCCTGGTCCCTTCAAATTGGGATTCTTGGGGCAAAATCCGGATTATCCGTGAAGGCTTCGACATGGAGGGTGTATCGACAGCATGGTCGATCGAAATTCAGGATCTCCCCGAGCCACTCACCAACGGGGTTGATGATAGCAAGCCCGAAGACCCAATCACGAACGCAATGGACGATGGAACCAGCGCGGTGGCGATCTTCGAGCAGACCATCACGGACCCCAAGCGGGACACATCGATGGCGCATCCGGGCAGCCAGCGAAACGGAAACAAGGTCGAGGTGGACACATCCGAAATGCAAAGTTTCCTGACCAAGCAACTCGAGGTCCTCGAGCAGTTGAAGGCAGACGACGAGAAAGACCGCGCCGCGAAGAAGGTCCCCCAGCTCGAGATGTCGCCGCTAGATGACAACGGCCGAGTCAACGAGCACATTGGCCCGGTGCAGTTCAACATGGGCGGCATCCAAGTCGACGCCGACGACATGCTCCGGAAGCTAAAAGTAAGCCTTTCCCGTCCACCCACCCAAACAAACCCACCTAACCATCCCAAAACACAGGAACGAGAAGCCAGCCGCGCCCAAAGAAAAGAAACCCTCACCTCGTCCGCCGGCGACGAAAAAGCCCACAACCAAGCCCTCGCGAATTTCTTCGCCGGCCTCGTCAAGAAACCCGGGGCCAGTCCCCGCGGCAGCCCCTCCGCATGAACTCCATCACCATTACCATCCTCACCAATTCACTAGATGTCGAATTGTTGGGAAAGTTTGTTGTTGGATTGTAATTTTATTCCGCCTTGCATGCAGTACATACATACACATACCTATTGGATGAAGGGGGTAAGTCGGGTAGGGTTACTAGGGGTGGGAGGACTCTGGCTTGGTGCAGTGACATCTCGTTTTCGCTTTCTCGTTCGTTTGTGATACCAGAATGGCTTAGGCTGGATTTTATAGGAGTCGGAGATGAGATGAATCACAGATCTTTTTCAATATTATTCTTCTTTTCTTTTCTTTTTCTATTTTGCTTTATTTGATTGCTTGCTTGCTTGCTCGATGGATGGGTGTATGTATGGGTGGTTGGTTGATTGGGTGGTGTTTCATGAGTTGAAGTGTCTTGATTAGCGGGCTCTGGAGTCATAATGTTTCTATCGGTTTTAGTTATTTTTAGTTATCAATATCGAAGTTTAATTGTCCTGTTTTCTTGGCAGTGTAGGTGTGTTTTCCCTGGGCCGGGCTATCAAGAGGACAGATCAACATAGCATAAACGAGAATTATTATGGATTTGATCTGTTTATAAAAACATAAACTAGGAATACAGGTGCTTGAATTCAAAAATCCAACTTAATATACCCACGTACCAGACAGATAAACAAGCAGATAGGTGCGGTACGTATCTAGCACAGCATACCATACCATCACCAATTCTCCCAAACCAAGTCAGGAAGCACATGGCGCATAATATTCCAGTGCTCCAAGGCAGCGCGATCCTGGTACTTGTGAAGGAGATGGGTTTCCTTGGAGAGGAGGAAGCGACGACCGCCCTTCTCGATGGCTTCGAACCTGGTGATGTCGATCTCTTGCTTCGGGACCAGGTAGGTCTGGCGGAACTTGCTGCCCATGAAGTCGGAGGTGACGGGGGCGCGGAAGGTGAGCGGGGTGGCGGCGCTCTTCTTGCAGAAGATTACCATGTTGGTGAAGTCGGTGGTGAGGTCGGAGTCGGAAGCCTCGCGGAAGATGCGGCAGGTGGGGAAGACGTGTTGGATGGTGCGTACGGTTAGGGCGGCGGGGTAGAGGGAGATGTCGCCGGCGTAGTTCTGGTGGGTTAGTTGGTGGTGAGGGGGGAGGGTAGAGGGTAGGATGGCGATGACTCCGTCGTCCTTGAGGAGGGAGCCGAGGTTCTCGAGGAACTCGAAGGTG